>JAFVLL020023906.1:0-18465 GCA_021397915.2 Tor tambroides
CCACTGAATCACTCAACCGATTCGTTCAAATCCCTGGATTCGTTCAGTATTCAGTGTGTTGCTTAGAGACGCGCGTAACTCTAGCTGTGGGCTGAACGGAACTGTTGGCAGCCGCGCTGAAAATATTACTAAATATCGTATGTTATAAATATAAAAACTCATACTAGGGCCGTTTTGACAACATGTCTTGGATTTTGGGTTCAAGAGAAATATCACTAATCGATAAAACACTGTGGTTTCCGTGGTACAATTCCATATATTGATTTACAAAGAGGGATACTCGACACTAAAGCACTGTTTTGAGAGGCAAACGCCAGCGAAATTAAAGTTTGACGTCGTTAATTACAAACACGAGATTAATAATTTATAATCAATTGAATGACAGACCTAAACTGAATTTTAAGACCAATACTGTTTTCAACTAACGAACAAGCTTACATACCTTTCCTTTATGAAGTGGTGACGTCCTGGTTTTGTAAATGCATACAGTTTCGAGGTGTTTATCCAAACATCTCGGGAGATTCTCTTGATCCCTGTATTTGGCGCGCTGTGTTCCTGTGCTCGTGCAGTGTCATGAACTGCACAGACTCGGATCACTTCTGCCGCTGGTTCAGTGGCTTGCATTTTGTTTACCAAATTATGTTGCAATGATTTATAATAATAATTAGAGTTGTTATTAAGTCAAGTCCTGCCGAGTCATGAAGGTCAAGTCAAGTCAAGTCGAGTCATTTTCTTTATTTAGTCAAGCAAGTCACAAGTCCTTAAATTTGGGACTCGAGTCAGACTCGAGTCAAGTCATGTGACTCAAGTCCCCCACCTCTGCAATGAAGTAAGGGCTGTAAAACCCTGTCTTCATATTGGCTAGAGGGACCAACTCTATCGCATCCTTCAACAGTAGGGCTGCGATCTATGCACGCAAGATATGAGCATCGGCTGCCTTCACTGATGTGAAGTGGATGCCCCTGAATTTGGGGGGATGCCGGGAGAACTGAATTGCATAGCCGAGTCTGATGGTCCCCAGGAGCCAGTGAGACGGGTTGATTAGTGCTAGCCAGGCACCCAGATACCATACAAGCAAGACCAGTGGAACCACCGACGTACCCGCTGTGGGGCAGCGAGATGAAACCCAGGGACCCAGCTCGGGCGGCTCGTAGGCGGACCGAAGAGGGGTCTGAGTGTGCGGTGCAACGCTTACCTGGTTCCACGGTTGGGCAGACGGTGTGTGAGTAGGGCCTTTGATGACGCTCTCGAACTGCCCATTGCTGCCTGCTGGCGACAGAGGAGGATGAGTGTGGTCTGGTGTTGGTCCGTCCGCAACTCTCCGTGTCCTTCTGGGACAAAGAGATAGAGAAAACTGCTCTATTGTCGAGATTTTTGGAAACAAAAGATTCTCCACCCGGCCCTCCTCCGGGAGAGGGAGAGGTGCGTTCACCATCTCCTGAAGAGCAGTTCCCTCCCTCTCTAGGTTGCCTGTCCCAGGGCCTCTTGCTATTCCGCTTACCGCCAGGTTTGACGGGGGTCTGGATGGGCGGGGCGGCCTGCCTACACCCAGCTCCATGGCGCTGCTTGGCTGGAGTCTGTTGCGGATGCAGCGTGGGAGTGGGGGCAGATGCAGGGTGTCGCCCTCGGCGACGAGCAGGCTGGGGCGCTGCAGCCGGTGGACGGGTGGGCAAGACGTGCCTCAATCTACTTCTGTGCAGCCGAGAACTGCTGGGCAAAGCTCTCGACTGCGTCGCCGAAGAGGCCGGTCTGTGACACAGGGGCCTTGAGGAACCTAACTTTGTTGGCGTCTCTCATGTCGACCAGACACAGCCAGAGTTGGCGCTCCTGGACCACAAGTGTGGACATCGCACAACGCATAGAACACGCGGTGACCTTTGTCGCTCAGATCGCGAGGTCAGTTGAGGTTCAGAGCTCTTTCAGAACTTCAGGATCGTGATTACCCTCGTGCAGGTTCCTCAGTGCTTCAGCCTGAAGAACCTGCAGTAACGCCATAGCGTGTAAGGCGGAGGCAGCTTCTCCACAGACCGCATAAGCATCACCGGACATAAGCAACCCATTGTCCAACCTTGAGGGCTTGGGACACAGTGGATGTCTCCACTCGAGCTGTACCCTAACAGCGGCCCGGGAAATCATAGCCGTCATTTCCGGATCCGATTCAGGCATTGCTACCGTCCCGGAGGGTGGTAGCGCAGCCGAATCTTCTTTTCCAGAAAACTCCGGCTCACCCTCCGATGCAGCAATTGACATCCAATCGTCGGGAGGAGCACCGGTAGATACTGTTGGTACAGTCTTTGTAGAGGGCCCAACACGTTCCTTTGGCAGCTCAACTGGTTGTGGAGTGCAAGAGGAGCGATGGTCCCCCGAGGGTTGGTTCCCTGGAGGGTTTGCCATCACTGTTACCCTCAGACCACCCGTGGTACTGCCTTGAAGTATCCCCCGCCTGACTGCCGGCATGACAAGAACTACGTAGATCGAGGCAAAGGGAATGGAGCCCCGCCCCTTTTGAGGTAACGGAGCTTGGCACACAACTCTGAGATGGACATCTTCCCGCAATAAGAATATGACTCATCCACAAATGCCACCCCAGCATGCTTAATGCCCAGACACGTGAGGCAGTGATCATGACCATCACCTGACGCCAGGTAACGACTGCATCTAGAAACATGGGTGATACTTTGTCTATAGCAAGACGCAACATTGTCTTTACAAAGATGCAACATCGAGTTTGCCAGACGCAACATTGTCTTTAAAAAGATGCACCCGTGAATGCTCTTTTAGGGAAAAAAAGCTCTTTTAGTGTGCTGAAGCGCACAGGGGAGATGGCTGTCTGCAATACAAACGGGGTAGTGCAGCCTGACGTGTGAAACCCACTCGACACGGGAAACCACCACCGCTGAAGCGCCGTACCGCCAACACCAAGAGCTCCAAAGAGCGCGCTGAACTCGTTCAGTCTTCTTCTCTCAGTAGAGTAGTCAGGAGCGAAACAATGTGATCGCTCGGCTCCGAAGCGAAAAGCTGAGTATGCGTTGCAGCTGCTGTCTAATTATACTCGCACTGTGATCAGCGGCAGCTGGATGCAATCATCACATGCCAATGTGCATTGGCTTGTTTAGTTTACACTCAAAGTGGATTGGTCTCTCTAAGCGAGATCCCAATTCGTCGGTCACCGATGTGACTCAAAGTGACCGACTGAAAGGGAACTATTATATGTAATGCTTTTACTTTGCAAACTTTTTACTTTTTTATTGGTATTTTGCTGAATATGATATCTAACATTGCTTTGAACAGTTGCTTTGACAGATACATTTTGCAGTTTTATTTTTAACAAATTAAAAATAGCAAAACAAAACAGTATTATTATTTAGAATTTAAAAACATAAATGCACCATGTCTTGATATTTAGGGTTTTTTTTAACTGTTTTTTTTTTATCAATGTCAAACTGCTGCATTCAAGAAATCGCTGTATAATAAGATACACTGGATGGAAAAATGCTGAAAGCTTTCAAAAAACTTCAATTATATTGTAGTTTGCTGTTAAGAAGTTCTTTTTTTTTGTTAACAATTGTTTATTGGGTTTTATTTTGTGGAACAGTACTACAAAACAAAAAACAGCTGTACAAATTTAAAACCCACCCTAACCCATCCCACCCCTTGGTAGACTTAAAAAAAAATATAAAAATAAATAAATAAAATAAAATAAATAATAATAATAAACACATTAATTAATATTAATAGATAAACAAATAACAATAAAATAATTTTTACAAAGATTTTAGAAAAGAAGACACAACATTAAAAGCTGAATGCCAAGAATTTACAGTTTTCACGTTAGATCCATGTATACGAGAAGTAGAGAGTTCCATCGAGATAATGTCCAACAAATACACAGTCCAGGTTCGTCTGTCCATTGTGTGAGGAGGATTCCAACGGTTGACTAGCAATTTTTTTGCTGCTGTGAGAGCAGCTAACAGTAAAGATCTTTGTTGGACGGACAAGGTGAAGTCCCAAAAGTCATTCATGAAAAAGTGGCGCGGAGTCAAACATATCTCAGTACCCAACAAATATGATAGATCCTGTGAGAGCTGGGTCCAAAAAGGTGAGAGAGAGGGGCACTCCCCCCAAAAAATGCAAAAACGTGCCTAAAACTCCTTGGGAACAGAGATTACACTTAGGAGAAGATGACAGATTCATATAAAAACGTTTCATTGGAGTCAAGTAAACCCTATGCAGCAATTTCCAATGAATCATTTGGTGATTAGGGTTTTTAGAAGACAATTTAAACATACCCCATACCTGATCGGTATCGAAAATAAAACATGCACATCCTCATTAAGATCCTTAGCCCACACAGTTATAATAGATAAAGGTTTGTATGAATGCTCAAGAAGCTGTTAAGAATTTCTAATAGCACTACATTATCCCGGAGTTCTGCACATCTTTTTTGCCACAGGTACTAATGCATTTGTCAGCATCGCTCTGGGATAGATTGTGATTTTGGACCTCAGCGTGAGAGCTTCCCTTAAGGTGCTTCTCCACAAAATAAATTGTATTTGTCACACACTCGATGGCACTGAATGCGCGACACCAACATCACAGCAACATTGTTAGCCGCGGGCATCTTTGTCTCTTCTACAAAATTTTCACAAACTAATGCGCTCACCCTCCGGGAATTCCACCCTTTTACTTACTGCCATCATTAAAAGTTTTCTTTGAGCTCGAGTGAATCTGAGCCACTGGTCCTGCCCTCATAAGTATGCTGGTGCGTCTCTAATGCATGCTGTGTGAGGCCGTGGCAGTTAAACTACTCCTCTGCATGTGAAAATGGATGATGGAGGCCATGTCGCCGCGGTACTGTGGCGCGGGCCATCGTCGGCGCGTGGAGGAAAATGACATCGCTCTGAATGCACACAGCGGGAGGAGACCGCCTGCCTTTCTGCCCATGACTGGCTAATGGCCTATGAAACAGGCATCGCAGACCAAGGAGCGGCAACGGGCCACTGAGCCATATTTTCTTTGATCTCAGAAAACAGATTTCATTTCCAGTGCATGGCCTTTTTCTGCCTGCCAGGTAATTCTTCAAGTACCTGCTTTCCAAAAACCCAACTTTACTTCAAACTTGGTTTCGGTGCAGTCTTCTGAAAAAATGCCAGCTTATGTGCAATTTAGACAAGGGCTAGACAGATCAAATAAGATCTTCATAGTACATTTCTTAAGCCTAATTTTGTATTTTTTTCATTAATTAAAAACCTGAATTTGATTCATCTCAATGTTATACACATAAACTACCCTCAACGTACCAAAATCTGAGAGTTTTTCATGTTCCATAAGGATCTAGAGGAAGATATAATTTTACATATAATTTCAGTATAAATATAAGTTTATTAAACATGTATTTTATGTCATTTTAATTAAACATATACTTTTAATTCATCGAGTTATTTATTTCTTCATAATCAACTGAAATTTCCTAGCGATTTCTGAGTGGCAGGCTGATGATCATCATTTTTTCCCTGTAAATCTCCTCATTGCATTGTTGTTTTAGGGTTAATGGAAATGTCCATAAAATTAACAGAAAATGACTAGTACCTTTCCATTTTCTACAGTTTTTTTTTCTTACAGTGTATCAAAAAGATGAACACTGCACATTTATTAGAGTAATATTAATAATGAAATCCTCTGAAATCATTTTCACTAGTCAATAACTGAAATGCAGTTATCAGCAAGTCCATGAACAATGGTCAGTATTAAAAAATATCAATCAAAATCAAGTATTCAAAAGCCGTAATAAAGTTAAATTAAAATATATAATTTCAGTAGCTGATACATAATGTCATGCTGCATTCAAACCTTGCCTACTCACTTTGGAAGTCATTATTAAGATATTCATTTGATTTTTGTCAGAAAGGACGCTGTTTCTCTTACTGACAAAGACAGGACTTTTTTTAAGGCTAATGCAACAAAATGAAGAGCAAAGGGTACACATTAGATGTGTAATTGATTCTTCATCTGTGTAATTTATCTTGACTTATACTTGTGCTGCCATATGAATAAAGGAAAAATGGAGTTTTGTTTTCTGTCACCTCATAAAATGGCCAAATGAATAAAAATTTCTGAAAAGCTACTATATTCAACAGCACACGCACACACACACACACACACACACACAAACAAACAAACTAACAAAAAATAAAAACAGTTACTAAATAGCTAAAGCTCTATGAAAGCATATGTGTAGCTAAATTCAATTTGAAATGTAATATGTAAAATGGCAATGTATTTCTGTATTTAAATTTACATTTTCCCATACATATGTACAACATTTAGTGCAAAATGAAAATGAAATTTCAATTATATAATTTAAATTTGCCGTTTTCTACACTAGTTTTAAAATGCAAATTAAAAACATATTTCAAAGCTTTATAAGTTGCAAAATTAAAATTAAAATGTATTACCCAAATTGATTAGATGTGTTTAACATGTCCAAGCAAAAACTGTAGCAAAATTATCATTTAATTGCTGTTTTTCCTAAATGCATTTAGACTTAGGGGTAGGACACTTGAGATTACATTTTCATCATAATACCATGTGATAACTGTAGTAAAATGCGATGAGAATTTCAAGCAAAATGGTAGCAAAATGGTGATTTAAATGTTTGTTTGTTTTTTTGTTTTTTTCTTAAATGCATTAACACTTACATATATGACGTTTCAAATGCATTTTCAGTAAATACCCCGCGATGAATATAGTTTAAGTCATTGTGGATTTGAAAATGCATTCCGAGCCGAGCACGCCCCCTACCTGTCAATCATCACATCAAGGCGGGGCTCGGCAACAGGACGCACGATAGGACAATATTCACCGTCTAGTCTATCTGGTCAAGTTGGGTAATACATTTTCATTTTCATTTTGCAACTTATAAAGCTTTAAAATATGTTGTTTTTTTTTAATTCGCATATTAAAACTAGTGTAGAAAACGGCAAATTTAAATTCTATAATTGAAATTTCATTTTCATTTTGCAGAAATGTTGCACATGTATGGGAAAATGAAAATTTAAATACAGAAATACATTGCCATTTTACATATTGCATTGCCATTTTGCATATTACATTTCAAATTGAATTTAGCTACACATATGCTTCTGTAAAGCTCTTTTATTTCTAAAAGCCTTTTTAAACAGAACGCGAACATTTTTATAATTTCTGTGATGTGCAAATCTATAATACATTTTTCACTAATGATATTCACCCCTTCCCAAACCCCCCATAATTCACACTTTGTTAGAAAATAGTCAGAATAATAGCGTATCTTCACCTTTTCACAATAAGGTCTATTTACAATAAGTAGATTTAGTATGCTGTTGGTGTATGTGTTATTAAAAATAATGTTGTGTTGAAGTTTTCAAAGGACAGAATGTTTAATACACCTTACATAAAAATAAAACATTACAATTCCAGCCCAGTCTTCTTCTTCTAAATAGCCTGCAGATTTTTGGTAGTAAATGTGTTAAGTGGTGTTTTTGAATGAGTTGACGAATGAAATTTCTGTGTTTAAACAAATTGGAGCTCTTTTCGCTCCATCCACTCCAAACACTAGCTGACAAGCCACTGCAGTGTGTACTCCATCTGTTTATTCACAGGTTTCTGCAAGGTCTCTGCTCTTTCATGAATCAAAAAGTTGTTTCAATGCCAGCAAACAGCTAGTCGAGATCTGTTCATTTTGGCAGCAGTCAAGCTAAGAACATTTACGTTTATTCATATTATATATATATATATATATATATATATATATATATATTATTATTATTATTATTATTATTTTAAAGTTTTACACCAGGTAAGCTAATACTAGTGGTGGTTATGATTAAAAGTATTATTATTATTATTATTATTATTATTGTTGTTGTTGTTGTTGTTGTTAAGTATCAGCATGTAATAATAATAATAATAATAATAATATATTATTATTATTATTATTATTATTATTATTATTATTATTATAGTATATATTTATTTATATTGATATTTATTATTATATATTATATTATATATTTATTATTACATTTAAACTTATATTATACGTTTATTCATATTATTATTCATTTATTATTATTATTTTAAAGTTTTACACCAGATAAGCTAATACTAGTGGCGGTTATGATAAAAAGTATTATTATTATTATTATTATTATTATTATTATTATGTATTTATTTTTTTATTTTTATTTTTTTTTATTACCGTACAAAAACTAATACTATGAGTAGTTACAATAACAACAATAATAATAATAATAATAATAATAATAATAAATCATTATTATTATTATTATTATTATTGTTATTATTATTATAAGAATGATATAAAAATATATTTATTTTAAATAAAATACAATATGAAAAGTCAGGAATCAGTGTAAAAACAGTATCACAACAGCATTTGAAAGTTCAGTTATAAAAAAGTAGCTAAAATATAGTATATATAATATATAGTAATATATTAAGTTATATATATATATATATATATATATATATATATATATATTATTGTAAGTATTATATATAATATTACATTTTAATTTTAAATTTAACCTTAAATTGAGCATTCAATGTCTTTGTCTATATTATGACATTGCTCAACAAAACAAAACTAAAAAAAAACTTTGCTTTGTGTTGCTGAACACAATTATGTTCTATCTCATCTTGATGTGTCGAGAAAACAACATAAAGCAGTTCTAGCCAGTGATTACAACACAAGTACATTTAAAAATGTTATAAACAGAGCCAAATCTCATTGACACATTCCTGCCATTTCACAGTAGCCAAAACTAGCACAGAGATGCAAGTCCAAACATTAAACATTCGAGGGCAAGATGAGATTTTAGCCAGTTGGGAAGCTGTAAGATTGTTAGCCAAAAAGCTTTAAGCATTCAGGACATTTCCAGGTAACCCCACTCCAGCGCTGATTGTACTGGGGGGCTTATGCTCTGACATTCAGCTAAACTAACTGCACAAACTGATTTTAAAAAATAATAATTAAATAAATAATTAAATAAATAAATAAAAAACAGCACCAACCACCCACATGGAACATAGTCATTGTCTATTCGCTTCTGTTTATCAAACAAACGAGCCTGAGGAGGGCGCATCATTTATTGAGTTTCAGTGCGCATTTCATTGCAAACAACATCAGAGTAGTTTACTATCCATTCTAAGTGAGTTCTAGCCTGTGGTGCTGCCTCAGGCACCTGCTAAGAAGCTGCGATAGCACCCTCCACCCTCCCGCTCCACGCTAACAGGAGCTTAAATATCAAACCGCCATCACGCATGCCGTTACTTGGTGACATCACCATAACCAGGTCACTTTATATCCTTGGGAAGCCGCTGCATCAGCGTAATCTCCTCATGATTTTCCTGAGGTGCCCATGAATGAAGAAAACACATTACTCTACTCCACAGGACATCCAGCATTCAAACCGCTGAATCCACCCTCATGCTCGCCTGACGGCAACCACACAGTTTGGAATTTTGTGCCCTCTGTTTTTGCCTGAAATACTACCAGTTTGTTTGCATTTTATTTATAGATGTGAGCCACTGTCTTACGGTTTCTTTGGGTTAGCAGCATGAGCGGTTCTAGTGGTGAGCTTCCAAAGCTTTCACGCAGGATTTTTTTTAATAAAATGTTTTTTTCTTTCTTTCATGTATTTATGAGACGAGTGAGATGAAAAAGTAGGAGTGAGAGAGTGAGGAGAATGAGATCACACTTTTATTCTAAGCATCTACACAAGTCTGTACCAGCTCAAACATTTTTAATCACCTTGTTTTACCTACAAGAATACTGTATGTGGAATATATTTGGAGTATTTGAACATTTCAAAACTTGCGGAATTCTGATATTAAGGAAAACAGAGAAATTTTGAAAGCATTTTTTCCCTCAGAAGCATCTATCTATCTATCTATCTATCTATGTAATTACTTTGCGACTACAAAAAATATATATATTGTCTGTATATGAATGTGTGTAGTATGAATTTAATCCAGATGTGCAACATTTGCCATTATGTCATTGTCATATAACTGACATTTAAACTCCTCTCCCATGGCCCCATGGGAAAAAGTGTCCATTCGATGCACACTTCAGATTTTTGCCTACTGTTTTATGGATACCGGAAATTTTGGACATCACTTTTCACAGTTTTTCGCCTACTATATTGTAGGGAAGTATCCGATTTCAGAGTCTTTTGCATAGTTTGGATAGTTTGAACACATTATTTGTATGCAGGGCCGCAGCTGTGGTTTGCGGGGCCCCGGTGAAGGTTGTACCCATGGACCCTGTTTGAAATAGTGCAAATAGCACAGATAAATAAATAGAACAAAGATACGAATTAAACAATGTTTAGTTTTTTTTTTTTTTTTTTTTAAGTTTGTAGGTGTTCAGGTACTGAAAAATCAAATGTAAAATATTGCATAATATTCACTGTATAAATAAAACATGGATTAATTCTTGTTAAAACTACAAAGTAATTCAGTCAAGAGCAGTGAGTGATTTTCTTTTTTTTTTTTTTTTTGGATTAACATTAAGGACACTGACAGCAGTTAATAAATTAGACGGGGTCACTTTAAAAAGCAAGGCATCCAAAAAAAAAAAAAAAAGATACACATCCGATTTCTTTCTCAACTTTTTATGTTCACCTAAGACATAACCGACAGTTTTTCAAGGATACTTGCCAAGACAGGTATTTCATCATAATTTTGTATGTATTTGTCTGTTCAAGTGCAAGAAGAGGCAAAACTCAATAGTATGTTAAGGGGCTGTGAGATGCGACTCTCTTTGTGCGTGCTGTAAGCACAGAACAGAGTGTGCGGGTGTTAAGCTCTTTCGTGTCTTTTTGTGATTGTATGTTACAATTGGCAAGGTGTATTTGTTCGCTTAAGTGCAAGAAGACGTAAAAGAGAGCTCATTTTGGTGTTTGTGAGCTAAGATGCGACTCTCTATGTGTGCGCTGAACACAGAGCGCGAGTACTCAGTTGTGTTCTTTCACATCTTGTGCTTGAATGCTTTAAAATCTCTTGAATGTTTAAATTGGCAAGGCTTAAAAACGTGCAAATGATAAGTTTTCGTGACGACGATAATAGTCACCATCTTTCACCCTACTAGAGATGGCCTTGTTTGTATAATAAAATATTTCCAAATATTTAAAAAAATTTACGGTCACACAAACGGTTAACAAACCATTAACTACAACTTTTGCCTCAATAAACTCCTAATTTGCTGCTTATTAATAGTTAATAAGTTAGTTGTTAAATTTAGGTATTGGCTAAGATTAGGGATGTAAAATATGGTCATGCAGAATATGTGCTTTATAAGTACTAATAAACAGCCAATGTGTTAATAATAGGCATGCTAATAAGCAACTAGTTAATAGCGAGAATTGGTCCCTATACTAAAGTGTTACCAAATTTACTTTAAAAATCTTCCTACCAAAAAAGCACCAATTTCATATTTCATTATAAAGTGTCCAATATTCCATTATTTCTACACAAAGATGCCCCATACGCATTCACATAGCTCTGGGCTGAGCCCTGAATGAGCACTGACCCACGAACAGCCCACCGGGTGGCACAATCAATAAATTGGGCCTTTTTTAGATAACGGCATTCCAATGCTTTACGAACATAATGGCATCTGGACAGCCGTGTTTATTTGCCCAAGGAAACTGAAAGAGACAGAAAATGAAAGAGAGGAAGACGAAGAAAGAGCTATGAGGTGGGTTTGCTTGTATGAAAAGACGCAACACAACTGCACTCGACTGATAGCCCTATAGATGGATTACCTCATCAATCATATGTCGCCACAGTTCTATCGCTCTCCATATAGCACAAGGCAGCCGACACATTTTGCCTTTTCATTCTATTGTCGACTAAGAAAAGCACCACAGCATCTAGATTACTAGCTCAGCTCTATTAGCATAATATTTACATAGAGATAAAGAACCTCGTGTAATTCAACATTTTCTAAGGCGCATCCCTGCGACGTGATTGATAACCTGTTTTGTAACAAAAAAGGACCTTAAAATACACAAACACTGGTCCACGTGGTTCGGAAACTGTCACCACAAACAGAAAGAATGGACAATGTCTTTATTTGTATTTATCTAAGTTATTTTACTGCCAGAATATGCTTCTCAAAAAGGCTTGGTCATAAAACAGTGGTTTTCTGATGGGTCACAACCAAAAAATAAAAAAATAAAATTCTGACTGCAGGTCTGTTTAGATTTGGCTGTGGACAACAGGATAAAACAATGCTAAATGCAAATAATAAAAAGCTATATAAATACCGAAATAAACTGGCATATCAACTTTTTGTTGACATTAAAGGATGCATGAAAAAAATCATGTACAAAATTATAAAAATGTTAAAGAAAATACAAACCATGTCTTACAGTAAATAAAACTTACTTGCAACATGGATAGACTTCTCAAGTGTTGTTCTACAGAATGAGGGGACTTGCGACTCTCATAAATATAAATAACTAACAATGAATAGCTAATTTTGACTGTAAATCTTTCTAAATGCATTAACAATAAACCAGTTTGTTTTGTTTTCTTTTGTTTTGGCCTGTGAATTATTAGCTGTTAAGCATGAAAGCCCATTTCAACCAAAAGGTAATTGCAACCTTTTATTTCACAGTTTTCACTTTTTTCTCGCATTTATGAGTTTATATCTAATAATTTTGACTTTTTCTCACAATTAAGAGTTTATATCTCAGAACTGAGATTTTATCTCACAATTAAGAATTTATATCTCACAATTTTGACTTTTTCTCGCAATTACGAATTTATATCTTACAATTCTGACATTTTCTCGCAGTTACGAGTTTATATCTCACAATTCTGAGTTTTTCTCGTAATTACGAGTTTATATCTCACAATTATAACTTTTTTCTCGTAATGACAAGTTCCTAACTCACAATTCTGACTTCTCGTAATTACACGTTTATATCTCACAATTCTGACTTTTCTCACAATTACGAATTTATATCTTGCAATTCTGACTTTTTCTCGCAATTAGAAGTTTATATCTCAGAATTTTGACTTTTTTCTCAGCATTGTGAGTTTATATCACACAATTCTGCATTTAAATCTTGCAATTCTCCATTTATATCTTGCATTTCTGCCTTAATAGCCCACAATTCTGCATTTACATCTTGTAATTCTGCCTTTCTGCCATTTACATCTCTCAAGTTTGACTTTTTTCTCACAGTTATGATTTTATATCTCATAACTCATCACAAAAAGTGTTTATATCTCTCTTTTTTCTCTCTCATATCTTGCAATTCTTATTTTGTCACATTTTCTATCTCATTTTAGTTTTGGCATATTGTTTGGCTTATGCACAGTTTGATTCTAAGGTGTTTTTATTTATGCAATGAACAATTTTGCCACTGTGTTGTGATGTAAAATCTGGGACCTGCATCCAATCAGTTGAGAAGTACTGATGCAAAATATTCCCGGATATAACTCGGAATTGCATCCGAGAGTTTCTGACAGCGAGGAAAATATGTCGTAACCTTAGAAAAGAGTCTCGGTGATGGTGCTGCATATGGACGTGAGGACTTGGTAAAGCCGAGTTTGTTAAACTCAAGCAGAGAGGCAGTCTCTTCTCTAGCAGCAGAGTCGGAAGCACATTAAAGTCGCCCCTAAGAGCGAGAAGACAAAAACTACCGCTGCTGGAGAGCTTGTTAAAATTCTATGAGAGAGATGCCATAATGGGCCAAGAGGCTCCGCTATCAGGAAGTTCTTTTTCATGTTCCCACACAAAACACAAGTCCCTCAGCACGTTTTGATGTTCATCTACATCACTTTAATCCTGCCTCCTCTGAAGATGTGTTCTGCCTGCCCACCCCTGTATATTGTCTTTCTGCAACTCATCCTGTCCCATGGAAATTAGTAGCAGTCATAATATCTAACATTTCCCTGGGAACGTGTTCTCTTTGATATCTTTTACATCGATGCATGTAAATGCACACATTCAAGCGGATATTCATGATATGCGTGTGCATCTTCAACAGATTTTTGCCGTTTATGAGCATTTAGAAGTAAGCATGAGTTTAATATTTACGGGAGCACTCCAAGACTTCAAAGTAGTCAAATTAATCTCCCAAGCCTTAATTCTTTTGAGGAATAAATAAATCCAGCAAATGCAAATTACTAGATGTCATTTACAAATAAAACTCCTACAGAAGAAATAACATTTCAAAGATGTCTAGACATATGTTTGAACAAGAATGAGGATACCGTCAGGCTTTGGACTGGTGTTAAATAACAAATTTAATCCCAGGATTACTTTACTACTTATTTACTTAAAATGATTTAAATACATCATGATGACATTATTGTTCTTTCAGGAAGTAAAGTCTTCATTTCTAATTTTTGCCATTTGTCTGTTTTTGTTTGTTTGTATGTACAATACAGTATTAACATTTCAGCTCTTTTAGCAGGATTTTGGACAGCTGAAAATGAAAAAGCACTAATATTTTCAAATTATTCAAATATTTTTCTTTTAAACATTGTCTCATCAAAATGTGTTTAAAAATTTTTTTTTCATAATATTGTATAATATATATTTATTTATGTGTGTGTGTGTGTGCATGTGTGTATAATATATGTAATACATTTGTAAAAAATGTAAAAAGTAAATGTAAATATTTAAAAAAATAATACATTAATATAATTATGTAATTATTTAAACATTTAAATTATTAAAATTACTTAACTTGTAAGTGTAACAGATGCTGTCGGACACAGAGGTAAGTAAAACACACAGATGGTTTATTTAACAGGGTGAGGCAACAGGAGCAGTGCAAGAGAGTCTTGAGGTGAGAATGACAACTTCTGAGGGTGAACTAGGGATGGTCTTGATTAACGGAGATACTTTGTATTCCCAGATGCGAGGAGAGAGGGAGTCGAGGAGGACTGGATCTTCGGGAGCACACACCACAGCGGAAGACTATCTGATGACAGAAGGAGACTACAGGGAGGAGAACAGGAGGTAAGTAGCAACAGGTAAGTAATATCAGCAAATACTCAGAGTGATGATCACAGGAGAAGAGTCCACGTCGTGCATACGATGTGTTTGCGTAGCATTTACGAGATCGGACCCAGAGGGAACTCTGGCGAGTGCTTTTAAGCTGCTCTTGATGACGGTGGTGATAGGGTGCAGGTGAGAGTGATTGAGGTGACGCTGGAGACGGGCCATTCTGTGACATTACCTCCCCCTCCCGGACGGCGCGTCCCGCGACGTAACAATACCGGGGAGGGGGGGTGGGCGCCCTGGATGTCGGTGGAGGACAGGGACACTGGGGAGACTTCCAGGGCGGAACCGGAGGCTTAGGAAGCCATGGCGGGACAGGTGACTCGGGAGGCCATGGCGGAACCGGAGACTCGGGAGGCCATGGCGGGACTGGAGACTCGGGAGGCCATGGCGGGACTGGAGACTCGGGAGGCCATGGCCGTATTATTTTCCTTGATGGCCATGGTGAAGCAGGGAGTTTGGATGGCCATGGCAATTGAGCCATAGTGGCCTTGATCAATGCCCCGAGCATGGCCACTATGGCTACCAGGATCCCAGGTATATAGCCCCCCCCCAAAATTTTCTTGGGGAGGTTCCCCTCTAGGGGCCATTCTAGAGGAGCGGGCTCTGTGGGGCGCTCTGGAGGAGCGGGCTCTGTGGGGCGCTCTGGAGGCGCGGAGCTGGAAGGAACCAGCGGAGACACTAGGGGGCGCTCTGGAAGCGCGGCCACTTGGGGGCGCTCGGGAGGCGCGGAGCTGGACGGAACCAGCGGAGACTCTAGGGGGCGCTCTGGAAGCGCGGACACTTGGGTGCGCTCGGGAGGCGCGGAGCTGGACGGAACCAGCGGAGACTCTAGGGGGCGCTCTGGAAGCGCGGACACTTGGGTGCGCTCTGGAAGCGCGGAGCTGGACGGAACCAGCGGAGACTCTAGGGGGCGCTCTGCAAGCGCGGACGCTTGGGTGCGCTCGGGAGGCACGGAGCTGGACGGAACCAGCGGAGTCTCAGGAGGGCACTTGCGAGGATCTGGCATTGGAGGGCACTTGCGAGGAGCGGGCTCTGGGGTGAGTACAGGAGCTGAAAACTCAGGGGGCAGAGCCTCATCTAAAAGCTCCAACTTTTGGACCGCCGATTCAGGCGGCGGAACCATCATCACCGTCCCGGGCAGCGGAACCATCATCGCCATTTCAGGCGGCGGTACTATCTTCGCCGCGGACGGCGGAACTATCCTCGCAGCGGGCGGCGGCTGGCTTGGAAGACGGGGTAATGATTTCAGTGCTGACCTGACAGATGTAAATGATGGGTCCAATACTTTCGCCCTCAGGTCAGCGCTATTGGAGGCCCACTTCCGGGCTCGTGGGTAACCAGACCTTGCTGCGGGCGTCGGTGGAGTAGACTTCGTTTGACTTGGGGAAAATGAGCATGGGTGAAACACGGGAGATGGAAGGTTGTACTGTGGCGGGCTGTGTTTAATTTAACTGTGTTTTGTAATATTTAAAATAATTTTATAATCATTATCAATAATTTGCATTTATTATTAAAAATGATTTAAAATATAAAAAAAACTATTTAAAAGTATTTATAATCTATTTAAAGTAAATGCATATATTAGATTATCAAATTAAATTATATGGTATTAATATTCTAAAATATAATGTTGTTTATATTCTATAAAACACTTTTTGCTTTTTATATTTTATAATGTGTTATAATATTATATATATATATATATATATATATATATATATATAATTTATACATATTTAAAACATTAATTAATTATATCATTATTTAATTATATTCAAATTAAATTGCATTATTATGAAGAGCATTCTTAAACTAATTTACTTGCCAAAGTGAAGAACCCTATTATTTGTTAATTCATTTTTTAGTTCCCTACCAATTTATTTTCAAACAGCTAGAATCAAAGCAGGGTATCTTATTTTATCTAAATCAAATAAAGGTAACACAAAGCTTGTAGGGTCTCAGAAAGCAGATATTCCCTGATGTGCAATGCGGTGGATGTGAATTGGAGCTGTATGTTTTCTTCATTGAAGCACTGTCTTAAATAATTCAAAGATGAGCTGTTTTGCAAGCTCCGCTGATACAACACTAGGCAGCCTCTCCAGGTATCATGCAGAAACATAAAAATATCCACATTTCAGGCACTATGCAACATAATGGGTCACATAAGAGCCAAAACGAGCTTTGGATTTCAATTTGTGTCCGTCTGTTTGAGAAAATGATGCTGTGGGTACGCAGGGACATTGAAGAGGAGGATAAAGCAATGTTTACAAATGTGTACATATAGCCTAATTAGCCTTAATGTCAAACAATGCATCACAGAATGGCAGTGACAGTGTAGCCTTTCTGCTATTATTTAAATGTGACAAAGCCACAAGCACAGTTTCATTAATCTCTCTGCCCTCGTGTTTGATTGCATTTTACCTGCGCAGTCTGGGCTTCCAAACCACCTTTTGTGCAGTGACTCGTGTCAGTAGACCAAAAAAAAATAAAAAAATAAAATAGGTCTAAGGTCAATCAACGACTGAAGTACACAAATGCTTTGCAAAGAACACATTTAACATGCACTATCACTTGCTGTGGTGGTATCAAACCTCAGTACTCAAGGGGGTGATAAAGTTACATATAACCATGCAATTAAACCGGATCTGTAGTAACTAGTTATAAAAATGTTGACTTTAATTAACTTGCTTAGCAAGATTTTCTTCAAACTGTTACCATGACGGCAGTGCTCAAAGTGGGCCGGTGCTCAGCAGCAATTATGCTTTTTTCACAGTACCAGGAATTATTTTTCAGTTTCGGCAGTTTTCATAAACGGACATACTCTCTTGCTCGATATGATCTTCTCTGTTGCTACCTTATTTTTGTGTTTGGTGCATATTGTAGGTTATTCTGCCTGCATGTCAGAATGACATATTAAAGGAACAAAAACCAACTATTCACCTTTTTACATTTGGGACAAATAAACCAAATAAATGAAAAATCCCACACACCACTCAAACTTGCTTGATCACCAAATAACTTTAATAAGCAAAGTTTTATTCAACAGACCTTCTTCAGGAATAATACATTTAAAAGGAAAACACGAATTTATGAGCAAACAATAAATGTAATATCTGATAACGCAACTCTAATTAGGTAGTCAATAACAATAACAATGAAATAATCTCATTATTTCATTATCAGCTTTTATTAACCCTAAAAAGGGCAAGACCATAAAAAGTTATTATTAAATAAAACTTATTATTGCTATTTTCAATCTTCTTAGGACACAAATGATACAAATTCATATTTAAATTTTTTTTTTTTTTTTTTTTTTTTAAAGATATTTTTTTATTTTAATGTTTATATCTTCCAAGATACGTCACCCCTTT
>JAFVLL020023908.1:0-59039 GCA_021397915.2 Tor tambroides
CCATATCAGTATAGATATCCAGCATGATATTTTTCCCCATTGAGATCTGATGTGTTTTCAAAGTGTTCCTTTAATTTTTTTTGAGCAGTGTATTATAATTTTTGCATTCATTATTCAAAAATTTCAGAATTTCCTTTATTATTCCTTCATCCATTTTATTTTTCAGTGAGTATCCCATAATACAACCATTTTAGTTATTCTAGTCCACTGTAATGTGAGGAGTTTAATATTCGATTATGATCTCCACAGTTATGCTAACATTTTTCTGTATGATTAGTGGTGTATTATGATTGCATCTCTAGGGATTGTATCTTATATTATTAATATCAGACTCTTATTGAGAAAGCCTGTTACAAATTTTAATTTTCAATTTGGCTTTTGGTTTGTGGTGTACACTTAAAGTGTATCAAGAGTTTGAGACACTTAGTCAGACATGCACTTCCTCCTCTATGGTTCCATTAGCTATAGCATTTTTCACTGGTCCAATAATGCATAGTTATAGGGAGGACTATTATCCTTCTCTTCCATCTTAATCAAGCCATGTTTCTCTCTCTCTCTCTTAACCCTTCTCTTTCACTCTCAAACATACTCACACATAGTTTTGATGCATTATATCCACTAAAGTCGTCCATTAACTACAGGAAGTGTGCGTTGTCTGTTGAGTGGCAGCACTAGTCTAACATTATTCAATAAATTATGCAGCTAAAGCTAAGATGGACAAAGCCAGGAAGAGTGTCTTTGACTGTAAAACATGACTTTTCTGAACATGAAGAATGGAGTATGTATACACATTTGCTTAACAGCACTTCCTTTAATTACTGAACATATTGATTGGTCATTGTCATCTTATTCTATATTTTGTTCTCCTCATCTGTTCCATTATGTTTCCATCCACCATTCCTTGTCTGTTTTTCAGGACATCATTCCGTTTGGGAATAACCCATTGTTCAGGTATGTGTTTGGCTGGATGGTTCCTCCTAAGATCTCTCTGCTGAAGCTCACTCAGGGAGAGACCATCCGCAAACTGTACGAGCAGCATCACGTGGTGCAGGACATGCTGGTCCCCATGAAGCACATCAAGACCGCCATCCTGCGCTTCCACGAGGACATACATGTGAGACATCCAAACACACACACAGATATGTACACGTTAGGTTGAGAACTGACAGCTAATATTATACATTTTTCAAAATAATAAAATAATACATTTATTAATTATTAATAATTTATTAATTATTTCGAAACATGCTAAAGCTTCAATAAGGAATTGCATAGTAATTTCAAGTGCAAGCAGGCATCAAAATATCTTTTACTGTAGAACAAAATGTGGCAGTCTGTTCCATTAATGTTCACCGCAGACCTTATTTGACAAAAAAATCGAAAGCTGCTATTCTGAAAACCCATTAGAAATTCTTGAGGGAACGCATGACTTGAAAAGCTAACTCTCTTCCAGGTTTTGTGACTACAAACAGCTCTAGAGCAGCCAAATCAGAACAATGTCTATGATGGAAAAAAGAGCCAATATTACCAATATACACTGCTGTTCAAATGTTTGGGATCAGTAAAATTTTTAATGTTTTTTAATGGAGTCACTTATGCTCATCAAGGCTGTATTTATTTGATCAAAAATACAGAAAAACAGTAATGATGTTAAATATTGAGGCAACGCTGAATTTTCATCAGACATTACTCCAGTCTTCAGTGTCACATGATCCTTCAGAAATGATTCTAATATGCTGATTTATTATCAGTCTTAAAACTGTTGCGCTGCTTAATATTTTTTTTGGAACCTGTGATACTTTTTTTCTTTGATTTTTTTGATGAATAAAAAGTTTAAAAGAAAAGCATTTAGTCAACATAGAAATCTTTTCAAACAATATTAATAAAATAAGTCTTTGATATCACCTTTTATGCATTTAACATTCTTACTGAATAAAAGTATTAATTTCTTTAAAAAAAAAAAAAAGAAAAAGAAAAAGAAATAAAAAATGTACTGACCCCAAACTTTTGAATAGTTGTGTATATTGTAACACAGAATTTCTGTTTTGAATAAACACCGTTCTTTTTAACTTTTTATTTATCAAAGAATCTTGAAAAAAGTATCACAGGTCCCAAAAAATATTTCAACATTGATTATAAGTCAGCATATTAGAATGATTTATGAAGGGTCATGTGACACAATTCAGCTTTGCTTCACAGGAATAAATGATATTTTAAATTATATCAAAATAGAAAACTGTTATTTTAAATTGCAATAATATATATAGTTTTTTTTGTATTTTTGATCAAATAGATACAGCCTTGATGAGAATAAGAAACTTCTTTAAAAAAACATGAAAAATATTACTGATCCCAAACTTTTGAATAGTAGTGTATATATACATACTACTGTACCATTCAAACTTTTTTCAAAATATTACTTTTTTTCATTCAAATATTACTTTTATTCAGCAAGGATGCATTAAATTGATCAAAATTGACAGCAAAGACAATAATTTTACAAGATATTATATTTTAAATAAATGCTATTCTTTTGAACTGTCTGTTTATCAAGGAATCCTGAAAAAAGTATCATGGTGTCCACACACACACACACACACACACACACACACACGTTTGTTTTGTGGTTTACGGGGACTCTCCATAGGCGTAATGGTTTTTATACCGTACAAACTGTATGGGCTATTGCCCTACACCAACCCTACACCTAAACCTACCCCTTACAGGAAACTTTCTGCATTTTTAGATTTTCAAAAAAAAAACATTTAGTATGTTTTTTAATCCTTTTGAATTATGGGGACATAGGCAATGTCCTCATAAACCACCTTCAAATTGTAATACCTCTGTCATAACCATGTCATTAAACAAATTTTGTCCCCATAAACCACAAAAACCAGTACACACACACACACACGTTTTAAATGATTTCTGAAAGATCATGTGACACTGAAGACTTAAATTATTTTAAATTCTAGTGATATTTCACAATATTGTTTATTTATTGACCACATTTTAAAAACTTATTGTACCAACCCCAAATTTTGAATAGTAGTATATGATAAAAAAGTGATTGGATTCAAAGTGATTAGATATATTACATTTAGTGCATTGATTTGTTGGCTATGTGTGTGTTGTAGGTGTATCCTCTGTGGCTTTGTCCCTTCGTGCTGCCCAACCAGCCAGGAATGGTGCATCCTAAAGGAGATGAAGATGAACTGTATGTTGATATTGGAGCGTATGGGGAGCCCAAAGTCAAACACTTTGAGGCCAGATCATCCACACGGCAGCTGGAGAAGTTTGTCAGAGATGTTCATGGGTCAGTTAGGCCTGTCACTTTTCACCTTTCCATTGTTTGGTAGAACCTTGTCAGTAAAAATTAGGCTAAAGTTCAACAACCAGTTTATAAAAATCTGTCAAATTCTCTGTGAAAAAGGTCTTTAAAATGTAACTGTTGAAATAATACTGTAGCATATTGTATAACACAAGTCCTTCCTTCTACCTCTAGATTCCAGATGCTGTATGCTGATGTATACATGGAACGACAGGAATTCTGGGAAATGTTCGATGGCACATTGTATCATAAACTCAGAAAAGAACTGAACTGTGAAGATGCATTTCCTGAAGTCTATGATAAAATCTGCAAGACCGCAAGACACTGAAAGGTGTGAGCAGTAGAACAGCTGAAAAAAACGGTACTACCCTTTTGTTAAAGCAGATTGGGGCAAATACTCTTATTTCATGAAGGAGCACCCACTAAACTTTCAACCCCCTTGTCATGTGTCTATGTTTCAGACAAAAATTTCAAAAAGGCCCTTATTATTCCTAAGATTTAACAAATGATTAGATTCATTAAAACAATATATACTGCTTAACAGACAATTTATGCACATTCAAATATGAAAATAAATTATAAATTAAACTATTTTAGATTACTTTGTATAACAATCTGTTAAGCATTACATATAATTTATTTATTTTTTTAAATAAAAGAGTTACCAATGATTATTTTAAAAATAATATTTGAGAAGATATTCTCTATTTTCCTACATTGTGAATGTTGCCTATGTCTTAATATCTAACATAGTGATTTATTTTTGAAGTGTATTCAAAGGGATATTTTATCTACTGAAATCATTAGAGCACTTCTTTATATAAGCCTGGCACAATTTGTGAATGTATTTAGTATTTGTTTTAGACCCATAACGTACCACTTTTTATTATAAAGCACATATACAGTATTTGTGCTAATTATGGATTTACATTTGTCATTAGTACAGTTACTGTTATTGTTGATTACATAGATTTGGCTATTTTAGGTCTATAAACAAAACAATAACAATATTCGTATTTGTGGCCTTCTGAACTTGTTTTTGCCCTTTTATACTGTGTTCACAATATATTTCTGTATTTGTACTTTCAGTGTACTGAAACTGTATGGATGTCACATAGGCTAGTTAGCAGTCTCAACATACCCATTAAAATGAATAATTTAACTCATCTACAGACTGCTGTGCTGTCAATTACAGTGAATTTGGCTTTGATCATATTCAGTGAACTTCTAATAATGGAGCTTTTGGAGAGTTTTCCTGCTTTTTATGGTGGTGCCTAATGTGTATTGGTTGGGTTGACTGGATTTATGGCTGAGGAACATATGCTATAGAAAACAATCATCCATCTGCTCCAAATGAACATTAACGGCTCCCAGGCTCTCCCTGTAACGTGATGCTGGCACATTATGATTATACCTTGTTCAGCAGTCATCTCCTTGTCATATTAATTGACATCCTTGCTTCAAGAGAACATTTTTCTCTTTTTGGTTTTCTCTTTTTGGCAACATTATTAAAAATCTTAACTAATATCTATTTTATTTTATAATTATATACACACACACACAGAGAGAGAGAGAGAGAGAGAGAGAGAGAGAGAGTTAAATAATTAGCTTTTGTGAGCATAAATTTACAGACTGTTGAGACTCAGTGGACCGTTGGCCATGTCTCCCTCTAGTGACTGAACTATGCCTTCACATCTTTTCTTTCTGGTCCCACATATGCCTGTAAAATTGTCAGGTTTCTTTTGCATAAAATCTGGTTATTTTATAGGAACATGAACATTTGACTTCTGTCTCTTTTTCCACCAAACCTGCCAAAGCTTCTCCATAGACAACAGAGAGATCTGTGTATTATCTAGATAATATTCAAGGTTTCTTTTCTATTATACACACATATACAAACCCACTCACAAATGTTTGCTTGAAGTTCCTAGTGTTTTTAGGAATCACTGATGTTGTTCTCCTTCAATTACACAGTAATTGCTGTAATCCTATGCCCTGAACAATTGTTCATCAAAGCAGTGAGACAACAGTGAAGAAAGCGCCCAAGAGACTTAGCCTGTCCTTTGCTCATTCACACCCATTAAATACAAACCAGTGACATGTTGAGAACTAATGAATCCACGAGTTTGAACATGCCCTCTAAAGCCACAGTGAAAGTGAATGCTGAGATTACTTTTTGTGAATATTTACAGTTCGAACAGCTGTAATTAAGGACGTTATCGGTTAACTGGTCCTTTGTGATAAACAACTGCTGACATATCAAATGTGTTGAACAAAAATTATGCAAATATTTGTCCAAAAAATAATCAAGTGTTTTAATTATTGTAATACTACTAATATAATTATTAATGATAATGAAATGTGTGTGTGTGTGTGTATATGTGTGTGTGTGTATATATATATATATATATATGTATACACACACACACACATACACACAGTATATATTTTGAAAATATTTACTAGTATTTACATGTATATTTTTATATTCATATAATTTGTATTATATATATAAATACATTTAATATAAACATAACAATTTTCTTAAATGTATACATGCATGTGTGTATTTATATATAATTAAACATTATATATATATATAATTGTATATATTATAATTATCTATCTATCTATCTATCTATCTATCTATCTATCTATCTATCTATCTATCTATCTATCTATCTATCTATCTGTCTGTCTGTCTGTCTGTCTGTCTATATATTTATAAATCACATCCAAAATAAAAGTTTTTGTTTACATACTGTGTGTACTGTGTATATTTATTATGAATTTATATATATATAAATATAATGTATATATATATATATATATATATAATTGGATAAAAGCGTCTGCTAAATAACTAAATGTAAATGTAAATGTAAATATATATATATATATATATATATATATATATGTATATATAGTCAAACCAAAATTTATTCAGACACCTTCAACATTTCTAAAATTTGCTTTAGTTCAGAAAATGGTAATGAAATATGACAAAAGCTCAGAGTTAAACTCTTAAACATCTTGATAATCACAAGTGAATTATAGTCAATCCAAACTTTATCAATCATAGTCAATCCTCCCACTAGTAAAAATATCAAAAATTATATCTGGTGTCTGAATAATAATTACATTATTACATTATTATTATCATTAATAGTTATTTTAGTAGAAGTAGTAGAAAACAAGTAAAACACTAGCATTTTTTGATCAAATTTGGGACGCAGGTAAAAAGTGTCTTTTTGTTGGTCAGTTTATGGAATTTCATAGTATAGGCTACTTCCATTCTTCTGCTTTATTTATATTATTATTATCACTGATTTTGCTCATTCACACCCATTATGGTCTGTATTTATGGATGTGAATAAATATTACAGGTTCGATAAAGGTGTGTTAAGGTTAGGTTATATGCATTGCATTTATAACTAGTTGTATATAAAACAGTAAATTTGTTTTGTTCCCCATTTAAATAGTTTAACGGTTCAACGTTTATGTGTCTGCGTGTATGTGTGTCTGTAAATGTACAATAAACACATTTTCCATTCATCATTACCATAATCAAAAAAACCCGTCTACACAAAGCACGCCCACCAATGTTCAAAACCACGCCCAATAATAACGGCAATATACACAAACCACGCCCACCAAACCACTCCGACCACTTTGAATGCAGAGTGCGCATAAACCCCGCCCACCGGCCTGACTGCCAGTCCGAGAGTTACTGCGGCTGCATACCGGTTCCTCCTTTAGCGTACATTTATGGTGTTGCTACTGGCCGTGACGCGCAACCGGCCACCGACGATTTACATAGTCACGGGTGATCGTCTGGTAAGTACATCGACATCGTGGAGACAGCATGTAGCAGTAATGATATCCAGTCTTTCATAACCCAGGTGTAGCTTTCACATGACGCAACAGAAATGTCGTGCTACGAGAGCTTGTTTGTCTTGTAGTGTAAGTTGGTGCCAATTCAAATAGTGAAGAATTTTCCTCTGTTGTTGAGTCGCGGTGCTTAATCGAAAGCTTTGGAGGTTTGGACACCACGGCTGTATCTCAACAACTAGTGAGCTGCCTATATAGACAGCACAATATGCGGAATTATAGGCGCGTGCGTACTCAGAAGGAGCCAGAGATGCAGTCTTGGTAGGCAGCGTAGTAGGTTTTGAGACAGACCACATTCTGGACATGGCGTTAGTAGTGAATCGGCCTGTTTACCCCCTGCACAATAAAGGGCACGAGTAGTTCACCCACACTTATGATTCTTAAAGTGACAGTTCACCCAAAAATGAACGTTTGTTGTATATTTACCCTCATGTCTTGCATGACTTCCTTTCTTCTGTGTAGCACAAAACATGTTAGTTAGATTGACAGCCTCCATCATATTTCACTTTCTTGGCACATTTTTCCATACAGTGGAAATGAAAGGTGACAGGGGTCAGGGTTGCCAAGTTCATGTTTTCCTGCCAGTTAAAGGTTTTATTTGACTGAAATTCTTGTATAGAAATATTTCACCCATTTTATATTCTACCAAATAACTGTGCTAAAGATGAGGCAGTATTTTGAGATTTTGTTGTGAAGAAGGTGCAATAGAATCTTTGAGCTTTTTGAGGTTTTTTTATTATTACTTCTAGCCTATATAGTGATTTTGTTTCTATAGTGATTTGTGTAATGCATAACAATGACTGTAAAATATTTATTTTAGGTATGGAAGTTGCATATTTTAAGTTTTGATGTTTGGGTTAGGGTCATTGGGTTGGTTTTGGGCTAGTTTTGTTGCTCAGACCTGGCAACCCTGACTAGTTTTGAACAACATGATTGTGACAGAATTTGAATTATTTTAATTTGGTTTTACTTTCAGATTTTGAGTGTATTCTCCATTTGTCTTGTTGCTTTGTTACCACCACACAATAGTTTGCAGTCAGAGTGTCTGATATGATTTCTATTAGGTGGCAGATCTTATTTAAGAAGGTTTGTTCCATTATGGTATGCCCTAGTCGTGTGGGTGAAAGGTGATTGCCTCTACCTCTTTTGTTTATAATGTAGAGTGTGTTTTGTAGTGTGCATCACATCCAGTACATGACTTAAGACATTAAAACTGTTATGACTTCTGAGCCTTACTTAAACCTTGTGTGATGTAAGAACAAAGGCTGATGGTATTTTTGTGTCACACCTTTAAACAGCATAGTGACAGTGAGTGAGGGAGGTGAAAGAAGATAGTGTGCCTGTGACAATGTCTACAGACAGAGAGCCTCCCGTCACTGCCAAACTCCTTCACCTCATGTTTCTCTCCACCTTCTGGGGAATGCAGATATGGGTCACCTTCATATCAGGTAGGTGTGGTCACTGTTTTATTTTGAGTTTCATTGGTGATAAATCATTAATGAATGATTGTAGTGTGGGCTACTTCAAATCTTGAGGTATATTTGATAAAGCATTAATATTTATTTTCTTAGAGTATACCTGTATATATTTAAAAATCTGTACTTGCATATAATATTCCTGAAATAAGCAGCCACTTATAGAGAGCAGAGTGTTTCTTGATACAGTTGATTTTTATGTTTTACTTTAAAGTACATTTTAAGTCATTATGTTTTAATAATCTTTTGTCATGCTTTAAAGAAGTACACTTTTTTTGGTTTCATCCAAAGCCGGCTCTTCCCGTTTTACCTGCATATCGGCTCAGCCTGCGCTTTCTTCAACCTCACCATCTTTGCCATGTACCATCCTAGCAACATGCTGGATGACAAAGAGGCCTTCCAGGTATTCAGAACATAATGTTCCCAGATATTGTGAAACAATCCAAAAATTATGAACGACCATCATGGCTTTCCAACTCTGTATAATTTCCTTTCTTCTGTCGAAAAAAAAGAAAAAAGTATTTAGAAAAATTATCTTGTTGTTCTTTTACATCCAATTACAATGAATGTGAACTGAAGCATTTAAGCTTCAAAAAGGACCCTAGAGTTCATATGACTTGAGCAGTATATAAAATCTTCTTAAGTCATATGATTTTTGAGGTGAGAAACACACCAAAATCTTTATTATCAACTGACATCTTCCTTTTAGCTTTACATGAGCTGAGAACCAGTGTGACTGAATCTTTGAATCAGTGGATTGAACTGATTTTTGAATCAGATAAAAAAAAAGACCTATTCATGAATCAGGCATCTCTACTTCTCTTATGACTGCACAACTTTTGAAGAAACATCTCACCCCAAAATGAAAATTTGCTAAATATTTTACTCACCCTCGGGCCATCCAAGATGTAGATGAGTTTGTTACTTCATCTGAACAGATTTGAAGAAATTTAGCATTATACCACCTGCTCACCAGTGGATCATCTGCAGTGAATGGGTGCCGTCAGAATGAGAGTCCAAACGGCTGATAAAAATATCACAATAATCCACAAATAATCCGCCAGTCCAGTCTATCAGATAAAGTTCATCAAGATGTTTTTAACTTCAAACCCTTGCTTGTAAGCTCCAGTCCACATTCATTATAATTGCATGGAAGTGTGTGACCAACACATTATTCATATTTAGTTCATATTTTTTAACACAAAAATATGATATAAAAAAATATGATATTTAGATGAACTAACCTTTTAAACTGTAAGGTGACAGACTTGATTTCTGTTTTTTCCCCAGATCTTCATTTTTTTCGTCTGTGTGACTGTGGCGGCAGTGAATGCCCAGTGGTTTGGTCAGATGACCTCAGAAATCATGGCGGACATGCATCTGATTGAGCAGGCCTGTGGATTGGGTCAGGACATCGGACTCTCGTCCAATCGGGAAGCATATGCCAAGCTCTGCGAGACAGATCCCAAGTATAAAAAGCTGAGCGGTCGGCTGTGGCTGTATCACCTGCTGTCCTCCCTTTGTAACCTCTGCTGTATCATATGTAATGGATACAGCCTATATTACCTGGCAGAAAACCTCACCACACTCTGATGACCTTCCACTCTTATACTCCCACAATGCAATGCAAACCCTTGGTTAACGTCTGTGTGACTCCGGCAGCGATGACCTGCTCTCAGGTACTGGATTACCTCCTGACAAATCTGCTCGTTATTGTTATGGATTGTCTTTATCAATCTTTGTTGTGCTAGGTTTGGTTTAGATATATGATGTATAGAGAGTATTTTTGGTAAATGTTACAGATAATGGGTGTGCATATTTAAATTATAAGATGTTACACTTTGCATGGTTGAGGAATGAGAAAAAACTGATATGTGAGTTTAAATGAACAAAAATGGGAAGTGGATGGAAGGGATATTTTCAAAACTTTTCTTGAGGGTCTAGCAATTATGGCACACATTTTCCGTTTTCTCAATGAAGGCAACCTCACTCCGTCACAAAGTAGTCAAATTATTTGATTCCTCTGTTTCAACAGCCAGGCTCTCCCTGTTCTCCTAAACAGGGTGTGAATGTATCAACATGTTCGCGCACAATCTCTCATTATAAGTACACTTCCACATTTTAACAGGGATGAATATGCAAATTATGCTCTCATATCGCTGTTGATTTAGAATTCTGTTGCTGTTTGTTGAAACAGAGCTTAAATTAAATGCACCCAGCACCAGTTGCACCACAGAATTGGGTTGTGAATGTTATACAAGTATTTTTTTATTGACTCACAAACACATTCTTGTTTTATACTGATTTACAATGTATATAGTATTCAATCAGTGCACTGGATACAGCTGTGATTGTCCACTCAGAACTAATATAGTCTAATGTGTGCCTAATATATTCTAATTTATAAAAAAAAGAATATAATTTTCATTAAATATAATGTTTTATAAATATATATTAGTGCTGGGCAAAAATTAATCGCATCCAAAATAAACGTTTTTGCGTACATAATATATGTGTGTGTACTGTGTATATTTATTATGTATATATAAATACACACACATGCATGTATATATTTTAAGAAAAATATGTTATGTTTATATATTAAATATATTTACATATAATATAAATTATGTGAATATGTAAAAATACATGTATTTTCAAAATATATACTGTATATATGTGTGTCTTTATATATATAATAAATGTACACAGCACACACACCTATATTATATTAAAAAAAACTTTTATTTTGGATTTGATTAATCGCGATTAATCGTTGCCCAGCACTAAATTTACACTCCTACTTTTATTCACACTATAATTATGTTCTTCTGTTCAAAAGTTTGGAGTCAGTAAGTTTTTCTTTAAGAAATTATTCAGCAAGGACACAACTGATCAAAGTGACTAGAAGACATTTATAATGTTGCAAAAGATTTCTATTTGAAATAAATAGAAATTGTGTTCTTGTGAACTTTCTATTCATCAAAGAATTCCGGAAAAATGGTCACAGTTTGCACAAAAATACTGGCACAGTTCCTTTCAACATGGATAAGAATTTTTTGCACCAAATCAGCATATTAGAATGATTTCTGAAGGATCATGTGAGCCTTCACAGGAATAAATTACATTTTTAAACATATTAAAACAGAAAACGTTTAATTTAAATATTTTTAAATTGCATTTTTAAATCAAATAAATGCAGCTTTATTGAGCATAAGATAAGATGTTTCAAAACATTAAAACTTATTACTGACCCTGAATCTTTGGCACAGAATATTTATGTCAGCCTGGATCATGAATTATGTTCAATATTTTAAATTGTGGCATTATTTAATTCAAATTTGCTTGTAAGACACATTTGCAGATGTACTCTATCTGAATCCATCAAACTGACCTTTGTTGTGACAGATTTGAACACAAACCAGTTTATGTCCTGTTTGACCGCTTTTGCACACTGTGCCTTTTGCAGATGTTAAGCAACAACAAACCGGACTACCTGGGTGTACATGACACATTGTGTGCTTCACAGTCATTTTATTTGTCAAACACATGTGATGTGCCTAGTCATATAAAATTGTGTGTATTCAGATATAAAGCCCCATTGTTATAATGGCGACACCTTACTTTGGAATGTAGCTTCTGTTTTCAGTCGCCTTACATATTCTGCTGTCTGTCCATCATATTTGTGTACATTCATATCGGTTACAGTACAGTGCCTTGCATAGAGATATCTTTCAGTTTTAATACTGTATGACCGTGTCCAGTAAGATGCTGGTGAGGCTTTGGGTTTGTCCCTGTAATTAGGGATTGACTATATTTTATCAATGCAAATGAACCGGCAGCTAGGGTCTCTCTGTTAATGGTTATATTTACTATATTTAACCTAGTTAAACATGTGGTCAATAGAATGAAATGCACAAATTTGTGCTTAGTATTGTGTTATAAATTCCATGGATTTTTAGCTGAAGTTTCATTCCTGTCTGCATATGCAAATGAAGTAATAGATGCAGAAAATGATGCATTACCAGGTTTGCTGCCTGAATAAAATGTAGTTGCAATTTATACCGCATCTCTTTATGTAAAGCTGATATTAAACAGCACAGTGAAAGTAAATGTGAAAAACAACCAGCCTGACACAGCAACATTAGTTCAACTATTGTGTGAATGACTGTTAGACCGGTAACAGATTAGGGATGTTTGGGAAATCTGTTTGAAAAGTTATTTTTGCAATTCCATTTGTGAAGAAATTACACACCGCCTTTAAGAATGAATTTGTGATGAATGTAAAGCCGTTTGCAGTTCTGTTGTGTAATGTATGGAAATGGTTTCAATGTTGTTTTTTTTTCAAATAAATTTATAAAAGTGTGTTTGGATTCTCAGGCTTTTTGCTCATAACAGAACCCCATTGTAAATGTTAAATGCCAGTGAGATTTGCATGTGAAATTCAATATTTTACTGGTGTCTAAAAGTGCAATTTTTTTTATCAAACAACTACAAAAGCACTAAAATAAGAACATTTTGTAAATATAGGTTTGCTTGTTTTATAAAACAGATAGTTCTGGTTCCAGAAAATGATTGGTAAATTAATCAGTTTGTGACTGAAACTGATATTTGTCACCATGACCATCAGCGAGGCTATAGGTTACACATTCTTTACTAGCATTGATGGTTCCATGAAGAACCTTTGACATCCACTGAATCTTTCCACTGAACTAAAGGTTCTTTATAGTGGAAAAAGGTTCTTAAGATCTGGAAAAAAATGGTTCTTTTAAGATCTGTTCACTGAAAGGTTGTGGAGAACCAAAAATTGCTCTTTAATGGCATTGCTTGCAAAAACCCAGTTTTGAAACCTTTATTTTAAGAGTGGTAATGGCAGTGAATACAAAAAAAAAACATTAACAGAAATAAAGAAAAAAAAAAACATTGATCACTGATTTCTTAAGTTTCACAGTTCTCAGGAACTGAATAAACTCCATTTCATGTCATTAAAGTGGATAACAAAGTCTCATACTGGACCCAGTGTTAATCCTGAAGCCAGGATAGAGCGGTTGAGTGAATGCAGTCCGAATTCTGTAGATGAGATTCATTGAGTCTGTGATGCTGTAAAAGGCCAAAATTCCTGCAGAGAAATCGACATAAATGCCAGTCCTGCGAGCCCACTGCATTCTGGGAATCTTAGTTTCCCGTCCATTGTGCCAAAATGCATATGTATCCTCAGAGCATACCAGACTCCAGGACTGGGCGTTGTGTCCAAATGCACACAGGGTGCTCTTTCCTTTCCTGCTGATGTCCTCATAGGACACTGCGATGTGCACGGGACCCTTCCCGCTCCACTCTGCCTCGAAGTAACATCGGCCGGACACGCTCTCCCTGCAGAGGACCTGGTAATAGCTGTCAAACCTCTCTGGGTGGTCAGGAACGGATAGAGAGATTTTGCTGCATGTCACCTCTCCAGTCTCAGAGATAACGCTGAGGTTTCTGTGAGCCGTGTTCAGGTCGAGAGTCAGGGGACCTGAATCTGAAATCAGAGACACAACATAGACAGTAATTCTGTTGTCGGTTGTATTGATTTCTGTTGCACATTTGATTGCATGTGTGTGTGTGTTACTCACATTCCAAAAACTGCTCTCTGATTTTAGGCTCAGGGGTAGGAATAAACTTCAGGTTTGTCACTAATAAGACAAAATATAAACAGTGCAGACATTTTAAATATTTATACTTATTTTACTTTAATTTATTTCAATTTCTTTGAGTGTTTAATAGTGTTTGGAATACTTGAATGTATTTACTGAATACTGTATGAATTCTGACAGTCCTTTGAAAATAGTAAGTGAAACACTTCATAAACATTTCAAACAATAGTATTCAACATTAGAAAACCTAAAATAAATATTTTCATTTGAAATTATTTAATGGTAATTGTTTTAACAATATATTAAACATTGTCACATGACCTCATCACATCCATTTGCCATCTTGGAAATAAGGATTATTTTTCTTTTTTTATTATTGACTTTTTTATTGAACTATTGATTATTGAGTTTTTAATTCAATGGTTTATCATTACATTTTGTAAAATAAAAAGACTTCTAGCAATATTATCCAATAATCATGAATCAGATTATGATTCATTAATCACATTGAAATGCACTGTAAAAACTGCCACGAATTTACAGTATTAAGTAAATTAAGAATAAATTAAGAAAATTAAAATAAGTTTTCTATTTTTATTTATTTATTCATTTATTTTTTTACAATTAAATGCACTGTGGTCAAAAATTTACTGTGAAATAAATGCATACTGGGTTATTTTTTTGCCAAATTACTGTGAAACAGCATGTAATTTACTGCTCTTGTTTACTGCAAATTCACATTATAAGCTGTCATTAACCAGTGAAACACAAGAGAAGTCCTACTGTTAAAGTAATGAAATTATTAACCTGGAATATACTGTAATTTCATACTGAAATTTTCAGTTAGCATGCTATTCCAAACATATTCAGATGACGACTTACCTTTTTTTGATAATTTCTCCGATTTCTTCTGGCACAGATCTTTAATGTCCTCACACAGATATGTGAGTTTTCTTGACACCATCTCAAAACAGAAGTCTGGATTGACTAGAACTGCAGGAGAACTGACCAACTCTGGCTGACTACACAGTGTTTCATAACTCTGAGGAATATAATGAAATAAACTCTCTCAGACCAAAACCACAAATGACATGTACTTTGGTGTCCAGAAGCACTGACGTTACCTTCAGGAACTGAGTTTTATCATCAAGGTGTGCAAGCGTCTCGTATTCAGCATCTCTCCTCTTGAACTCTGCGATCTCCTGCTCTAGTTTCTCCATAAACCCATGTGCCTCGTCTAATTCCATCTGCTCCTTTGCTTTGATCATCTCTGTCACCTCAAAACACAGTGCCTCAATGGACTGAATCAGCTCACTGAAGATCTTCTCTGTATCCTCCACTGCTGCCTGGGCAGAGCTCTGTTAGACAACAAACAGAACCAATAACGGGTCTAATGAAGGATCATAAGTAGACCCACACTGTCCATTAAGATTTTCCACCTACTGGCAGTAATAGACTCACCCTGAGAGAGATTACGGCGTGACTCAGATCCTGTAGCTCCGTCTCACGTTCCTTTATGACCTGTTGCCATCTCCTCTGTGATTGCTTAAGCTCTTGCTGCAGACCAGAGAATAAATACATTAAGAAACTTATTTTTTGAAACAACAAAAAAAAAACCAGCACATGTGATGAGAAAAAAAACAAAACACGAATTATACATTTAAACATACCAACATGTTTCGGCAAACCTCCATCATGGTCTCAAGGCTTTTTTCCATCAAGTTAATTTTTTTTTTCTCATTACATGTACTACAAGATTTCTGTTTGTTGTTTCCTAATTGATCTATTCCACAGCCCTTATGAGCCATAAAGTACTAGTTTTAGTCATGCTATTTTATTTTTTTCAACAATTCTCCTGTTGTGGACATGTTTTTCATTTCTGATTAAAATTCATTTTGATATTTTTGGAGACATAAAGTTAAAAATCAGAAGCTGTCCTTTTATCATAATGAAGCAAAAAAGCCTGATGTATCATTATTATTATAATAATTCTTAAAAAAGCAGTGATGTCATCATGTGACTCCCCCCAAAAGTAATGATACTTAATAATTTATCATATTTATAAAAAAGAAACCCTAAACAATACAACATTTACCTTGAAAAATGTATTCAAAATGTATATTCAAGGACTTTTTTACTGTAATATATTTACATGACTTTTTGAGTATATATATATGCATAAAGTATACATACACCAAAACACACCTTTGATCTATTTTAACTATGTTTAATCATTGAAAACTTAATTTATGAAATGTATAATGTACTCGTGCTAAGATAAATCCTGCTTAGTTTGATATTTTGTTATATAACACAATTATATTCACACATTTGAGAATTTGATTGTTAAAATACTTTTGAGAGTCAACATAAACTAACTGACCTTTTAATGACTTATTAAAGTTAATATAAAGCTCTTGCTATGCTTAGTTATTATACAGTTTAGGCATCACATTTAAAGTCAGAAGAAGTCAGACACACCTGACAGAACATGACGAGGTCCTGCTTTTCTTTTGCAATGACTTCATCATTCTCAACTCCAGGTATGGTGGGGGAACGCATTCCAGTCTGTCTCAGTTTCTCAACAACTTCAGCAAACAGTGTGTTTTTGTTGAGCGCAGGTCTCGGGGAGAAGGTCTGTCTGCACTCTGGACAGCTGCACAACTTCTTCTGGTTCTTCTGCTCCCAGAAGCTCTTAATGCACTCTTTACAGTAGTTGTGTCCGCAAGGAATGGTGACGGGGTCCCGCAGAAGCTCCATACAGATGGGACAGCTGAACTGCTCCTGGTTGACGAAAATACCAGCTTCTTCTTCTGCCATCTTTTACAGTTAAGGTAAAAGACAGACTGTACAGCTACTTTGTGGAGAGAGTATGGCGTTTGCTTGTGCCTCCCACTATTGTCTGTATTTGAGGTTGTAATGGGAGGAGTCCGTGTACGGTTTGTGTCAATGTTGTCATGTTTCAGAGGAGTCACACGCTTAATGAAGTCATTAAATCTTTGTTGTTGTTGTTTTGTAATGAATATTTTCATCTTTACTTCAGAAAACAGTGATTCACAGCTTCGAGGACGCAAGTAAAGCTTCTGGAAAGATCAACCCCAGGGATGATGTTGGTTGTTCCAGTGCATGTCTGTTCATGTCCACTGGATGAACGCGCGCGTAATGACATGTTTCATAAGCTGTTTTCTGGATTATTTTTTGGCACTTTGGGAGATAAAGAGGGTGTGGATATTTGAAATGTAATGTGCACAAACATAAAGGATGTGTGTAAATAAATGATGCAACATTATAATAAAATAGCAAATTGTTAAACACAACTCACAAGCTCAATAAATACATACATTGATATTTATTTATTTATTTATTTAAATACCAAAATTATAAAAGCAAATATATAACATAACGGATAACAGTGGGGACAGTGCATCCAAAATTTTAATATCAAATTCACTTTAAATGACTTTAAATGGCTATCAATGAAATTGAGCCTTTCTTCTACATATTTCAAGCGTCTAAGTAAATTCTGCTGTATTTTTAATTGTGATACAGCCAATGACAGTATTATGTTCTCTCCACGCAAGAGGTCGCTCTTTTCATAACCGGCTGTCTTCAGAAGTCTTCACTACCAGCGAGTTCTTCTAAAAAACAACAACAACAAAAAAACATTAGAATGAAAAGTAAAAAAAAAAAATGGGCGGGGTTTAGTGGCTTAGACGTTTTCTCTTATTGGTCAAGTATTATGTGTCTAAATAATAATGGTCATATTTAAAATCTTCACCCTGTTACTATCAGTTCATTGGCTATTAAAGTTTATTAGTGTCATTATTCACTTGCAAATTCTTGTCCAGACCGAAACTGAAGAAGCGCATACACGCATGATAGGTGTTACTTTTCTCCGCGATGATTAGGATGGACCATTCACAGTCGAATGTGATTACTGGATAAGGCTTTTCAAATGAGATTTTATAGAAATTACTGTAGTGAGTCCGTCTACTTGTTTCTCAGATAACAATCCTTGAAATGAATCAATTTAATCTTTTATACATTAGTGTGCACAAATATCACCCATAACTCAAAATACGTTCGAAGATTTGAATGTGACTCAATGGACGATTGAGCTTTCTGAGCCACCAACCGCCCCTCAGAGGTGTCTAATATGAAAGTTAATAGTAATATTTGTCGTCTCGTGGTTCGTGTTGTGCGTGCAATTTTGTCTCAAAGCCGATGGAAGTGCACCCTCTTCCATTGGCTTATGATAGCAACTGAGTGGATGTAATAAATACATATTTCATCTTCTGCTCTGCTGGACTAAACCTACACAAAGCTGTGTGACAGAAGTCAGGACAAAACACGCGCAGGTAACTGTTACTTTCCTTTCATTCTGTTGGATAGCTGTGTGTTTATAGTCATGTGGCAAGGCATCAGCATGTATTGCACTTTAACTGCTGCTTTGTTGTCCGTGTTTGTCCTATCAAGTGTTTTTCACATTACAAATGAGTTGAAACTATTATTTGATAGCAGGAAACTATTGTGCACTTGAACTTGCAAAGTTAGCGTCTCAGCAGCCTGTGGTCATTTTACAAGGTCCTTCAAGGTCCACATATGTTTATTAAAGTTTTACTCTGTTGCACCATGCCAGTTCTGTCCTCTTTTCATGTTCTTGTGATCCTGCAATACTGCACGAGTCTTGTGCATCAGGGTCATTCCTGTTATGTGACACCTGTAACTTAAAAAAAAAAAATTATATATATATATATATATATATATATATACTTGTGCTGTTTTATTAAGGAACTATGTCAAATAAAGGAGTACACCACACCAGATATTCAGATATATGCTCAAGTCAGGCATGCACTTTATTAGTGATTTTAACTTGATTTTATTAATTAAATTGATTATTCACATATTGAGAAGAAAATGAACAGGATGAAATGTAATAGGTTTATAAATAAAGAAATAAACGGTTCCTAACAATGTAAATAAAAGCTTAAGGGTGTCAAATTGAATATTATCAAAAGTTGTTTTAAAACATATATTACTGGTATTACTTATATTATTAAACAAAGTCAAGTGTTTTAAAGTGTGACAAAATAACTCAAACCTTACTGAATTCATCAAGCCATATCAATACTTACAGATGTTTGTTGTTGTTACATACCAAAAATTAGTAAAATTGAGGACATGGGAAAAGCCTGTCACATGATTACCTAGTAGAACAATATTCCCAATAAACATTATAAACAATATTCTCAAAACATCTCTGGTTTGACACATTTTAATTTCAGAAAAAAAGCTGGAATATTTCTAGTAGTTACAATATTTAAAATTCACTCAATTATTATATTGTTATAAAACAAACTAATAGGGTCATTCCGTGTCAAATCAACCAAAGTTGAAAAACTTCCCTGGCTCAAATTTTTGATTTTGCTAATATTTTTTTCTGAAGAAAGATAGACATGTATAGTGATGAAAGCCAAAATATTATGGATGAGTATGTATTGAATAATCCACTATTTTGTAGAAGGGGGTCAAAATGGCAATTTTCACCTGAGATTCAGAGTCAAATTACAGGGGGTGGTAAAAATGACTTCAGAAAGATGGCAGCATCATAATACTGATACACAGAGATTGGTAGGTTTGTTAGTAAAATCTGTTGACTTTAGCAATCTTTTTTGCATTATGTGCCAATGGTGACCATTCAAAAATGGGGAAACAGCACTTTTCCAGTTTTTTCTCCAAAGTTTGCATGCCTGTAACTCAAGAAATATTAAAGGTATCTTAATGCCCTTTTAGATAACAAACTTTTCTTTTGGCATCTTTATTTTTAAGGCCCTATATTGTTCGGTTCCAGAGATATTGGAATTTTAATATGGCTCCAGGAGTAAATCATTAAAATGTACACATTTTCATTGGTCAAAAACCAAATGTGTGTCAATTTGCAAAATTAGATACTTCTTTTCTTTTAAAGAGGAATGTCTGAAGAACAAATAATGTTGAAACTAGAGATGTATCTTGTTTCCTTCTGTCAGGACAACTGCATTGAACATACCTGTCTGGAAAAAGAATATTTATGGCACTCAAAGTTTGCGTGCCCATAACTCAAGAAGTATTAAAGATATCGCAATATGATTTTAGATTCTAGTTGTTAATAAATTTTCTTTTGGAATCTTAAATTTCAAGGCCCTACATCGTTCAGTCCCAGAGATATGGAGATATCAATGAGGCTCCATGTCCAGATTGTTGAATATTACCCATTTTCAGTGGTTAGTTTTATTTAAATTACAATGTCTGAAGAAGAAATAATGTTGAAATTAGAATTGTATCTTGTTTCCCTCTATCATTTTTCTGTATTCCATTTAAATGGGTTAATTAAACTTGTAAATTAAAATATTTTAAAATGTATTTAAATAAATATATACATATATTTAGATAAATATATTTAGATACATAGAGTTGTTTTATATGTATATTTTATTATAAATAGTAATAAATTATAAGAAAAAACTATATTTTAAAATGTAATTAAATGAAAATATAAGAACAGAACCTTATAATACCTTATAATATATTTTTTGTTAAAACAAGCGCTGCACAACAGAGTTTTTTTTGTTTATTAAAAATAGCAATATATTTCATATTAGTAATATAGTCATAATAGTAATATGTATTTGTAATATGTTTTAATTTCTATAATTTAAAATGAACATTTTATTATAACTAATAAAGTTTTTGTTTTGTGAGATTATGAATAGAAGAAGGATATCATTCCAGAATTTCCCAACCTGTCAGACTACTTTCTGGACACACCTCCTTTTCTAGCAAAGGAACGGCTCCTTACAGAAAGAGGAAGTGCTTTAATCTCATTCTCTGATTCTGTGTGTGTCTTCTGGTGAGTACGTTGCATTTCAGGTTGTTTATATGTATATTTTTCTGATTTTCTCACTGTGCAGAGTGACACTTAACCCTCAATGATTGTGCGGCAGTTGATGTGTAGGGGGCTGACCTCTTACCTCTGTGTGGCAGTCAGACTGAACTGGAGCGCTCTAAAGATGGCTAGACCAAGCTCAAGTAGGACACTTAACACTTTTAATACTGTCTTCACTGTGTATGTGTGGCAGTGGATGGCCTGTGAATTAAATAGTTTGCAATTTGGTTCATTTGCAGATTTAACAGAGTTTCGGAAGGATTTTGCTAAAGCCAAGCACATTGCTATCATTACGGGGGCTGGAGTGAGTGCAGAGAGTGGAGTACCAACGTTTAGAGGACAGGGGGCTACTGGAGGAAATGGCAGGCACAGGTAACCCACACACATTGTATACATCTCACATTTTTTTTACCATCTTAAGCCCTATTCGCACGGGATTAGTATTACCTGGTGACTTCCAGTCATTTGTAATAATTGCGGAGGTTGTCTGTGATCTTAATCCCGTGCGAATCGGCCATGTCTGTAATTTGTAAAGTAAAAATTCCCCCGCTAATGACCTACCATATTTCGCCGAACACCGAGGTCCTGTGATAAAATTAGTCCCGTGCGAATCGGCATCTCTGTGATTTGGCCAGAATTTGGCGGGTCGTATATCATTTTTCAAGGTTTTTGTTTCCTGTGCGCCTTTTTATCCATCTTTCGTGCAAGAATGGAGCTGCGTTGGAGTGTTTGATAGTATTTTGGGTGCTGTCATATATCGCTACACCATACAATTTGCAGAAAGAGAAAGCTGAAAAGGTTTTGAGGTTAATGTGTTACGAATAAATCAAGCATACTTTAACCTGGTGAAATGTAAATGACATAGGGCACGAAACTATATTAGTTTCTTTTTTTTAAAATCCATCTAATTGGACCATAGAACGGGACTCTCAAAGCCTTGACATCCGGGAATCTGGGAGATAAGTCAGTAAATTCGAGTAAAATCACAGTAAAATCGCTTATCACGTGCGAATGCACCACACGAAATTCAGATGTGGGGGGGTAATTTCAAAATCACACATGGTCCCCAAATAATACTAATCCCGTGCGAATAGGGCTTTAGTTTCGATATAGGACTTATACCAAGGTTTTTCAAACTTTTTGATGCTTGGATTAAGAGAGCTTGGAGAATATTAAATGTAATATTATTTTCCAAAATTAAATAATTGGATTTTACATTGTTTATATGGTAAAATATATTGTTAAAATATTATTTTATTAAAATATTTTATTTTTAAGTAAGTTGACAATGTATGTGAGTTTAATGATTATTATTTTTGATTTTAGAAGAGTATTTTGGGAAAAAAATGGAAAAATAAAGAATATAAATGAATTGCAATTAACGTCTTGATTTCTGAAGTCTTTAGAAAGTATAATAAAATAGTATAAAAGTTAGTGAATGTACATTAAACATATTTCATTAATATCTTAATGTTAACTTTGACAGCTCTAAAAAAAAATATCTCAAATTCTTCACGGACCCCTTACCATCCCCCTGTGGTTCTTTAAAATCCCCTGATTTTATATAGTGCTTGGCAGAGCATAACAGCATTAGCACAGTGACTACAAGGCGATATCACACTGTAATTGACAACATAAAAAGCCTTAACACACTTCTAAATGAAGAGGCAAGTCTTAGTCTTTATTTGCTATGTTCAACACCTCATTGAATATGTGTGAGACTTTGAGAAGTAGTGGAAAAGAGTACCAGTTGTATATGATACTGCATGACTTTTCTTTAATTTATGATTCAGAATTATATACAAATGAGCCTGTAAAACATAGTTTACATTTTGCATTGTAAATAATGACTGTAAACTTTCAACATCTACTGTATTTGACAGCTCTGACCAAATTTGTCAGGCTACCTGTAAAAGAGCATATAAACACTGTATTCACACCACATGCAAGCAAGCAAACATTAATAATATATATATATATATATATATATATATATATTATAAATAGTACTGTAATACTTTTCTGTCATAATTCTTCAAGTTCTTAGTTTCACACCACATGTACATAAGCAAATTTTAACAGGAGTATCTCTTTTCATCTCTTTGTATTTCAGGACTTGGCAACCCCTGAAGCTTTCTCTCGAGATCCGTCTTTAGTATGGGAATTTTACCATTACAGGCGTGAGGTGGGTCACATATTACTGACTAAATGGTAGTGTTGTAGTCAAGACCACCTAATCCGAGACCAAGTCGAGACCAAGACAATTGTGTGTTGAAACCAAGACAAGACCAAGACCAAGACCAGACCAGCATTGCTCAAATTCATCTAAAGGATCCACATTTACGGCCTGAGAAATGCCTTATTTTTAATCATTAAATACAATAATAAGACACTTACAGAGCTGTTACCAATCAAATGAAATCTCTAACCACAAAATTCAGCTTTGCACTGCAGTGGTGGCACAGAAGCTGTATGTAAATTGGTACAATTACAAATGCATAAATAATGTTGAGAATAATGTTAAAAATTGTTTACTGAATGTTTTTATAAAAGCAATATCATTTTTTTTCTTTCAAAACATTTCTCTTGCTCTTGTGATATTGCCTAATTATATCATATTATAATATAAAAATCCACATCTCATACACTCAAGCACTTTTTTTGCAACAATATCTTGAATTTTGTGAGTGTATGTATTAATTTTGGTGACATTTTTGACACAGTCCTTCAATAATTTCTGACCCGGCATAACAGTATAAATCATTTGTTTTCAGCCAGGGGCTGGGGCCCACTATGGGGCCTCAACAAACTTCCAAGGGGGCCTCAAGATGACTTAAAATTGTTTAAAATAAAACAAAACAAGCATTAAAATTAACTAAAACAGGTAAAAATCAAATATATTTCTTAGTATTTGGTTATTTTATAATGAATATACATCTTTCTAGTCATGCTAAGCTCTAAAATATTTTGGATGAGTGGAGGTGGGCCTTCAAATAATGTTGTGGACAATAAGGGGCAGTGAAGTCAAACATTTTGAGATCCACTGGTACAAATCAAATTATTTGTTTTTGTTATTTAGTTATTTAATTAGTTATTGATTTGAATTTGAAGCAGGAAGTTTTACATCCAATCACATTAATTATGGCTGTAAATAAATCAGACAATTTAGTGATATCCCCGCAGCTGTGGTCTTGACCAGTCTTGAAATAAAATCCTGAGTCCTCTTAGTCTGAGACCAAGACAAGGCCGAGTGCAAATGTGGTCGAGACCGAGACAAGACCAAGACCAAGACCATCAAAAAATGGTCTTAAGACCGGTCTCAAGAGTACTACAACACTACTAAATGGTTACCAACGTCATAATGCCATTCGTTCCTTTTAGTGATCAATTTACTCTTATATTCGTAAATTTGATGTAGTAAAATATTTATGTCTGGAATGTTATGTTAATTTTCAAATGAGACTACAACTTTTACTTTTTCGTCTGTATGCATGTTTTGCATCCTTAGAATTGCAGTAAGGAATCTGAAAGATCCTGGAATGTCAGTGTTTATTTCTGGGACTGAAATTTACACAATTAACACAACCCCCATCCACAAGGGGGTGGAGTTACTTTACAATAGTAGATCGGTTATGAGAAGCATGCTTGCATTTTTTTTAAAATTGTCATTATTAATGTTGTTACTATACCTAAATTTCAGTTGTAGGTAAAACACTATTTTATAATATATCATATCTAAAATGTAATAATACAATAAAATATAATAAAATATTTTGATTAACAGTAACAGAAAAGACTATTAAGAAATAAAATGCAAATAATTTAAAAAAACTACTATATAAAGATGATTATTATTACATTTTAGTAGCGACTTTTATCATCACATATATTTAAACCCTGAGGTTGCAGTTAAACAATTAAGAATAATCACTAAACAAAAATTATTGTTTGATTGCATCCTAATAACATCTTAATTTATTTCATTTTTCATATTTCAATTAAACTGTATTTAATTTTGCAGGTTATGTGCAGTAAGATGCCAAACCCAGCACACCTGGCTATAGCAGAGTGTGAGTCCCGTCTCAGCAAGCAGGGACGCTCTGTTGTGATCATCACTCAGAACATCGATGAACTGCACCATCGTGCTGGTTCCAAACATGTTTATGAAATCCACGGTGAGACAACAGCTACTCAAACCAGGACTGGAGCATGACTCCATTGTAGTACATTTATTATTGGAAATGATAGGGCATATTTGGTTGGTGGGCTTTTGTCCCAGCTTTTCATACAATCATACCTTCAAATTGAGGTTATTCCCTTCAACTGATCTCTCTCTCTTCTCTCTAGGTAGTTTATTTAAAACCTGCTGCATGAGCTGTGGAGAAGTTAAAGCCAACCACAAGAGTCCAATCTGTCCTGCTCTGGAGGGGAAAGGGTAAAAGCTCATGCAAACACATCACCATTATTTCATCAAATATTTAAACCACAAGAGAATGCACTCTCTTTTCTTTTCTCTTTCTTTTTTCAATTCTCAGAGAGCCTGACCCCAGTGCTAAGGATGCCAGAATACCAGTAGAGCACCTGCCCAGGTTTGTGAGTGTGGGCTTTGTTAAATGCAGATGAGTAGACTGTGCTGATTAGTCAGAAATTGTGGTTCTTTGTTAAATGCAGCTATATTACCAGGTGCTGTTCCGTTGTGAAGTTTGCCAAAATGTTTAACAAACACAGTTGTGTGTAAATCTGCAAAACGTTCTGCATACTGCAGTTCTGTGCAGAATTTTGTGCAGAATCAGATTTTTAAACTGTTTTGAATTTGAACAGTTTGCAAGGAACTGAGAACTATACACTACACTGTTTGGGGTTTTAAAAGAAATGAATGCTTCTATTCAGTGAGGACACATTAAATTGATCAGAAGTGACCGTAAAGATGTTTACATTGTTATGAAGAAAGATCAGTTTAAAATAAATGTAGTTCTTTTAAACCTTCTTTTTTGATTCATCAAGGAATCCTGAAAGATGTATCACACTTTCCACAAAAAGGTTAAACAGCACAACTATTTTCGAAATTAATAATAACGATAAGGAATGTTTCTTGAGCACAGATGTTATACTGTACGCATATCAGAATGATTTCTTAAGGATCATGTGACACTAAAAAATTGGTGTAATGACAGCTGAAAATTCTGCTTTGCATCACAGGAATAAATTACATTTTTAAATATATTAAAATACAAAACAGCAATTTTAAATTGTAATAGTATTTCACAATATTACAGTTTTTACTGTATTTTAGATAAAATAAAGACAGCCTTGGTGAACATCTTTTCAAAAACATTAAAAAATAGTCTGTTGCATTAAAAAAACACTCCATACACTCCAGTATAGTGTATGTTGCATTATTAAAAGAAAAAAGTCACAGTTACTCTTAGACTGCCTGCTTCAACTAACAACTCTTCCGAACATCGCCCCATTACTGCCTAAAAATCAGGAATTACGTCCTATGCTGCAACAAATCTAATCAAATGACGCTGGAATTCATACCTCTGGTTTGCTTTACTCTAAACATACTGTAAGGCTGTATAATTTAGAGAGGTAGGAAGGGTAGTATGAAATTAGGACTGTTTTGATGCAAGAAACCTCAACAACCATTATAGCTGGATTTCATGGGGAAAATTAGATGTAAAGATCAGTGCAGAAATAATTTGAGAATAGTAACACTTTTTCCTCCAGCAGTGGGCAGCATATATCCATGTGTCTAATGTTTCATGTTCAAAGATGTGAGTTTTGTACTTTGTTTATAGATGTGACAGAAGTGGCTGTAACGGATTGCTGAGGCCTCATGTGGTTTGGTTCGGAGAGACTCTGGATTCAGATATTCTCACCGCTGTGGAGCAGGAGCTGGAAAAATGTGATCTCTGCTTAGTGGTGAGTGATAACAAATTAATGCATGAAACTCTAATACAGAACCTAGTGAGCTGCCTACCTAGAAAGGATTTTAAGACATCAAGAATATGCCAGAACTTAGGCTACAACCTTATTCTGCCATCTATAATACCTTATTTCAATGAAATCCAAAATTGGCATCACGTTTTTATTTTGAACTTACTGAAGTATTGAGTTTTTAGCTTAGCAACAGGCTAACACCAAACATCATTTGAATCAATTACCAGAGATCAGTTCTACACAGCCAGTCAGTAATTTTCACAAGCCTTCAGCATGCAAAAAAAGAACGGAAAGCTATCTTGCAGTTTATAAAGTGAGTCAGATGTTGATTCAGTAACCGCTCTGAGGAATTTAGTGAATTAATTCAGTGAAAGATTATTTAAACCAGTAATATGAGTTAAAATGAATCACTTAAAGAAGCTGCTCAATTGGGTCATTCATTCATGAATCAGACTTCGCTGGAGTTGTAAGTTTGTTTTTTGGTGCAGCTCACAAGATGCCCAGTCTTTTTATCACATTACATTCAATTCAGACTGGAAAATTACATTTACAATTCACGTAAATGTGATTTATGTTTTTTACACTCTGGCTCTAGAGATTCAGCATTGCAGGAAACCCTGGCATAACCGCAACAGAAACAGTACTCTACAATACTATAAAAAGTGTATAGCGGTTAACATGTTTCTGCTGTTTTGAACATATGTTTGCGAGGTCTGTGACTAAGAAGGTAGCTGCCTATTTATACAGATGTGTGTGTGTTGACAGCTTTACATAAAGAATTTGTCATCTCCGAGTGTATTCTGTGTTTGTCACATTGTTTTTTGTCTCTAGGTGGGCACCTCCTCCGTAGTTTACCCAGCAGCCATGTTTGCTCCCCAGGTGTCAGGTAGAGGAGTGCCTGTAGCTGAATTCAACATGGAGTGCATACCTGCTACTATGCGCTTTAAGTAAGACATATAAATACACAAACTATCACTTTACATGAGTCACAGAGATGCCCCTCAGTCAGCCCATTCAACAGGATAACGCATAGCTGCTCTATTGCGCACGGACTCTAAGTGACATCTCTTGCTGTCGCATTTGAGCAAACATTGAACGGTAGATTTCACAAAACAAATTGAACACCTGCGTGTGGTTTATTTGAGATGTGTTTCTCACCAACAGATATCACTTTGAGGGCCCTTGTGGTGTCACACTGCCTCCCGCCCTGGAACGCCATGAGAGCGAGGCCATTTAAGGAGAAGGAAGGCATGACCCATTCGTTCATGCCCACTGCATAGAGCACTTTAACTGAGAGCACATGGGATTGGTTCATGCCTTCATGTGATTGGTTTGCCTATGGTTTGTGTGCTATGAAGATTTACTGCAAAGGCTGAAATTAAATTTTAAATAGTGTCTTTTTGACAGCGGTATTTTGTGCGAATTGTGTTTTTGGCATTGGATCTTAGTAGATTTGTTCCAGTTGATTCATGGTTAACTTCTTAGATAATCTACACTGTTTCCACAGTTATGGAATACCTGCGAATCATAATTTCCAGACTCAGAAAAGTAAAGAAAGATAATAGCATTCAGGAGTTATGGAAATTTCCATCATGAGTAAGTTTTCAATATGATCAGCTCTGAAATATTTCATTAGCTATAAATAACTGGCTGGAAAAATCATGGAAATTGATTGGTCAAATGTTTTGGGAACTCTGAATGTAGGACCTGACACTAATACAATATAATGATTTTGAATGAGCTGTATCAGGATGAGCAAAGACAGACACAATGGATGTGGAGTCAGAAGTTTTATTTGAAATACAATGACCGTAAAATAAAGTGTCCAAGGGGAATCCTTGAGTACACATGAGAGTACATGAACAGGATTTATGACTGGATATCCTTTAAATGCTATGGTTGGTGTTCGGTCCAATTAAAGGGATAGTTCATCCACAAATGAAAAATTCTGTCATTAATTACTCACCCTCATGTTGTTCCAAACCCGTAAGACCTTTGTTCATCTTCGGAACACAAATTAAGATATTTTTACTGAAATCTGAGAGCTTTCTGACCCTGCATAGACAGCAATGTAACTATCACATTCAAGTCCCAGAAAGATAGTAAGGACATTGTTAAAATAGTCCATGTGACATCAGTGGTTCAACCTTAATTTTATTAAGTTACAAGAATACTTTTTGTGCACAAAGAAAACAAAAATAACAACTTTATTCAACAATTTCTTCTCTTCAGTGTTGAACGAAGGTCTTGCGGGTTTGGAACGACATGAGGGTGAGTAATTAATGACAGAATTTTTATTTTTTGGTGAACTATTCCTTTAAGATGAAATGCGAAAAAAAAAATCTCCAGGTTTGCTGTACTTGTTTGTAGGGCTGCTGCTAATAATGATAATAATATTAATTTTATTATGATTTTATATATATATATATATATATATATATATATATATATATATATATATACTACATACTACATATTATATACTATTATTACTAAAGAAATATTTTTTTAATATTTCACTTAAACAGTATTTAAGAAAAATAATTAATTTATTTTACAGTACAACAGTAAAATTACAATACTAACCTTTATTATGGCAGAAAAATGCAGTTAATGTGTCTTGTTTGTTGATAAATGCTTCTTATTGCAAGTGTGAAAACATGGTTGGCTCATTTTGTGCTCCCAAATGCACATCATAAACGAGCAGAATTTACTACAAACTGAGCTGCTCTGAGACACTGAAAGCACTGGATCATGAGCTGCTTGTGTGTAAATGAACACAGTGCCTTATGTCAGTCTACACATACACATTTATTTACATCACAGACTTTGCAATTTGATAATCGTGCTAAACCATATTGCGAATTTGTTTTGTTTCACACAGCCCTAGTTTGTGTTTTGATCGATATGAAGGTTGACTGGAAAATTTGTCAGAGATTACTGTTTAAATAGTGCCTATTTTCCAGCCAGTGGTTGGCATATGTATGAGTGTTTGTTTTTTTGTCAAAGTCAATAGACGAGTTTGAGTGACTCTGTGTATGTTTGTGTGCATGCACCCTGTGGCATCGGGTCACCTTGATTCTGTCTAGTCCGATGCCAGATTCCACGGTCCAGCTGGAAATCGCTCTCTCTCCCTCTCTCTCTTTCACTGTCATGACTTGTACAACCAAGCAGCAGAAAAGCTACATTTTGTTTGACACCTCCTGGTCCAACTCGGGTGTCCTGCTTACCTGTGTATGTATACAGATTCATCCTTGCATGTTAACACAAGATTGTGGAATAATGCTGAGTGAATCGCTTGACTTACAAATGTGCAACAGAATGCACATTTGCTTCTAAGAAATTGAATGTCTTCACAGACTGACACTGTTACTAAAATGCTGTTTTGGTGTTTATATGTGCGAGATGGGTAAGGTTGGGGTGGGGGGTGGCTGTATGTTTGTGTTTGTAAACGATAAATGAGTGTGTAGTTTTGAGGTATGTGTAACCGATCGCTGTTGGTGTGTGCATTATCTCCCTGGAGAGACTGTGGCTCATTAGTTTCTGAGGCGATGAGAGAGGCTCCGTCTAAAAATAACACACACCATTTCCTGTCCATTAAACCACAATTTCACACCAATCTGAGCTAACGACGTAGGCACGCGCATGCACAATAAATATCTCCTGACATACGCTTAGCCTCTAAAATCCTCTGAGATGCACAACATCAATCCTACACACACACGATGGTCCCATTAAAATATCGATTTCACACCACCTGAGCTGCCTCCTCTAGTCTGGGTTTGTTGTGAGATAGGGATGGAGTGATGCAGGGGAGGGAGCAGGAGGATAGGGATGGAGTAATGGAGAGGAGGAGGACACTAGTGGGGAAAAAGACGTATGGCATGATATGGATCTTGTTGTGTGTCTGCATGATAATTTTTTGTTCCATATTTTGACAATTTTTTGATAGTTATAATAAGAGTAGATTTTGTTTGGATTAATTCCTGGATAACTTAGAAAATATACACAGTTCCAGCAACTGAAAACCTGGAAATATCAGGAAATTTGAAAATGGTCATTTTTAGGCCTGGGAAGTAAATATTTAAAAGTCATTAAAATTAATGAAAGACAATTGAAATTTCTACTGTAAATAATCATTTTATTACTGTTATCTGCTCTAAAATACTTAATTGATTAGAAATTGTTGTGTGAGTGCAGTCTCTGTAACATGATTTTAAAGTTGGCATGAAATTAAAATGTAAATGATCTGCTTGAGATTGATTCATCCATGCATTTATATTGATATATTTTTGCATATTTATATAAATGTCTTAACTTATTTTTGTGCAATGACTGACTTCTCTGCTGACGTATGCAAGGCTGTGCTGTAGTTAAACCAGTTGCATTCAGATCTCCCTCAATTGTGATATGCAATGCTCACTTTTAACACTCCAATCAGTACCCATTAGATAAAATAGTCCTGTCCTACTTTTTTTTTTTTATTGTTTCCTGATAATCTGTTTTACTTAAACATAAGTCACAATATGGATGTGCAGTTGGGTTTCATGCCAGCTTCCAAAAATCTTTACCAAGTCATTATAAGGAGTTGAAAAATCATGGCAAAGTCATGAAAATTCATTGTTAATATGGTGTGGGAACTCTGAATCTAGGTCTGAAGTGCTGTGAAATTTAATGATTTTTAGAGAGCTGTGGCTGGCTGAGAAAAAAAAAATACAGATGCAGTGTCAGGCCTAAGAGAGACTTCTTATTTTAAATAAAATAACCATATAATCCTAAAATAAAGCATCCATGGGGAATATTCAGTATGTGATTTAAGTCTGGGGAGTGCAGAGAAGGGTGTAGTCGAGGTCAACACATGTTCCTGAAGTCCAGGTTGTGTGTTCTTGCACATCCTAAAAGGGAGTGTTAGGGATTCTCTCTGGACACTTTTATTTTTTTTGCTTAATGTTTTATGTTCCTTTTATTTAAATTAAACGCCTCTCTGAGGCTGTGTGTCACATGCATTGTGCTTATCCAGCCACAAGGGCATCATTTAGGAAGAATGAATCAAATACAATCTTTATTTATCACTGCACAACCAGAAGCAGTGGAATTTATTTCCATTACTGTCACATTCTGTGGCCATAAAACAGCACAACATATTACAGGGACAGTCCCTCTGGAGTAACTTGGGGTTAAGTGTCTTGTTCAAGGGCACAACTGTGATGACTCATGACGCACTTCTAATAGGACTCAAACCAGTAACCTTCCGGTTACCAGGCCTGAGCCTTAACCTCTTACAATCTCACAATAATGCTTCACCAATCCAGAGGCTTTGGATAATTGCAGAGGTCTTTACACAGTCGTAGCTTAGCTTTCAGGTTTAGCTAAAGAAATGTGGGGCCAAAATGATCAATGTCCTCATGGGTGTCGTTAACATCTGTCTTGGACAACTGTCCCCTCAGGCATCAGGACTGATGCTCTTAAAGTTACCCTTAACTAAGGAGGTCTAATAATCCTGAAGAGAGCTATCCGTTAGTAATCATCTCAGTTCCAGAAACAATTTATTTAGCTAATCGATTAGTCACATGCCATTCTTGACTTAAGTGGTTGCTTAAAAAAAAAAAGTCAAGAACATAGTGTCCGTGAGTCTCCCCAAGTTGAAGGTGGGAAGAATTGGGATTGTTGTTGAAAATGCAAATGGATAACTTTCTCCAGGTTTTATAGATCTCCCTGCATGTCGCAAACAGGGTAATGACGGGTTCACACTGCATGACTGTCCTTATTAGGAGGAATCGCTGACATCACTGCATTGTCTACGAACACAACTAAACACACGCGAGAATTAATATGGGAAATAACGTAAGATCACATGAGAGACAGATGTTCTCACGCGAGCATGTATTTGTTTGTCAAAAACGGCAGCCTGCCAAAAGTTAGCAAGTCTATGGCTATGTTTACACTAGTGCGTTTTCATTTTAAAATGCATAACTTTTGCTGTCGTTTACACTATTCCAGCATTTTTGACCCTCGAAAACAGAGACTTTTGAAAACGCTGCAGACCCCGCTTTAGTTTGAAAACTCCGGGGATGCATTTCAGTGTAAACAGACCAAAACGGAGACTTTTGAAAATGATGGCACATCAACAGATCGTCTAGTGTGTCCCAGGCCTTAGCATGCCAGATATCTCAAATATCTTTGATAACACACTACACAATTGCCACTCGCGTGAACAAGGACTAATTTGCCTCCGATTTGGGGCATTTGTAGGCAATTTCCACAAAACTGTCAGTAAGTGAAATCATGAGCTTCCCCCAAGGTTTTTTTTGTGGCTCCCACAAATTTAAACTAGTGGTTCTTTAACTGTACTGACCCTGATGTTGTCCAAGACAATGGGGTTGTTAGAAGGACAAGGAGTACCCTCCTTTTTTCAGTTTCTATTTAATGAATCCATTCATTCTACTTTACCAGAAAGGAATGACCAGTCAGTGTCCATTATAGCTTAAGATGCCTTCCAAAAACGTTGGCAGTAAAGCGTGTTCCCTGATCTGACTGAGTGAATGTGATCGGGGCTCCCCAATGGCGGATGAGAAGAGTACAGTGAGCAAGAATAGTTTCCACACATCCAGAAAACTGATGTCCCCTTGGCACTTGGAGGTAACGTATGATCCACTTGTTGACACTAAAATTGATATGCAAATATTTGTAAAGAAATGTCAGTCTTCATATTTCCCTTTTGTCAGGGAATGTTAGGTAACCGAGTCTGAAACCCTGTTTTTATTTATTATATCACCAAGTTGTGTGAATAAGTTGCTGATAGTCCTAGAGAGGATTTTCGTAATAGTTGCACCAAAAGAGAGGCTGGCCATCTGGGCCATATCGTTTTAATGCCAACTAGGACATACAGGATCATGAGGTTCCACTTACGAATGCCATCACCTTTGACAGCATCCCCTTCAGGCTCTGGTCGTTTGCAATATTTTTAGAAGTTGCTTCCGGAGAGGAATTAGTTCTGGATTAAGGGTGGCATAATCAAGGAGAACCGCAGTGTATTCATAACCCTGGGTATACTTTAATTGCAGACCTACATGGATCCATCCCAGTACACTGGAAGGGCACTTTAATGATGAGTAGTGCAACCAAGGGTGCGGAAACTGTCTTATTGAGGCTTCTAGTCCTCACCATTGCAATCCTTGGCATCTACAGCATTGCAAGCTTTAAGTTGTCCTGTGAGGGGGTGGGAGTGTGTCAACTCCATCAATCTTCTTGGGGGGAACCACCTACTGCTCTCACCATGCCTGAACACGACTAAATATAAAAGAGACCATTTTTAGTTTAGTTTAAAGTATAAAATCTTGCCCTCATTTCAGCCTGGTAGAATGCAGTGCTGTTCAAACCTGGATACAAATTATTAATACATCCTCAAATTTCCAAGTAGAGATGTCAGTTGGCCGATGTGTTCATTAAATGAAAAAGTAATGTACTGATGTACTTTTGAGAAAGGCAACTTATGCTTTAAGAAAATTTGCTGTGTAGGGAGTAACAGAATGTGCATAAATGGAATAGATTTGGAATTCTGAGCACTGACTGTTGCACTGAAATTGAGCGTTTTTTGGTTTGGCTTTCACCAAGGGCAGTCTGGTGCATGTGGCTTCTGTATTATAGAAGGAGGGAGTCTCAACACTTTACTGTGGTTCTCAGCTAGGAGTTGGTGAAACATGCAGTGTTTTGTCAGCCTGGAAATCGAACAAATTTCTCAGTTACCCTTTTTCAGTGATGCCATTCTGATGGATTGTTTTACTAAGGTTCTCTTTTTCTTCATTGTCAAAGATAAAAGCAATAAATATTAGGTATTTAGAAGTGGCGGGATAGTACAAATGATAATAATTACTACAAAATCAAAACCAGAAAAACTTAAAATATTGAACAAGTATAGACGCAGCAAAATCAAAGTAGCACAAGATATTGCCAATATATTAGATATGATATTCAGTATTGAATATTAAAGCGATAGTTCACCCAAAAATTCTGTCATTAATTGCTTACCCTCATGTCGTTCCAAACCCATAAGACCTTCGTTCATCTTCGGAACACAAATTAAGATATTTTTAATGAAATCTGAGAGCTTCCACATTCAAGGCCCAGAAAGGAAGTAAGGACATCATTAAAATCCATGTGACATCAGTGGTTCAACCTTAATTTTATGAAGCTACGAAAATACTTTTTGTGTACAAAGAAAACAAAAATAATGCCTTTATTCAAAAAGTTCTTTGACACACATTCACATAGCACATGCATTCTAACATTACTACTTTGTTCTTAACATAGAGGTAGAATATACTTACATTTGAATGAGGACGTAAATCTTTGGAAGAACTAAGGCAGTAACAATCCATAACCTTTGTATAAACCATAATCCTACACAGTCATAAGAGAGAAGTGAGGTTATGGCTGAAGAAATGAAGAGAGCATGTGAAATTCTCTCATGGCTCTGGAGGGAAAGGGCAGGTGGTGAGTGGGAGAGAGTGTGGGACTGAGATAAAACATTGCCGACATGAAGAAGGGTCACAGTGACTGGAGGGGAGGGGCAGCTTCTAAACACAAGGTCAAGATGTTCGCCAGCTTTCTGTGTAGCGGAGAATTGATAGACAGAGAAAAGCAAGATGATGTTCAGGAAAACTGGATGATTGAGCAGTTTGTTCGCAAGTTAGTTGCAACAGAAGCTACAATCGAGTAGGACATGACTGTTCTTGCACTATTTATGATCATAGCATATGCGTATATGCGCACATAAAAAAGCCTGCATATTACCCCCTCTTGTTCTCTACTTAGACAATGAGACTGATCTCACTACTTCTGACATGGTTATATAAAATGAGTAATCTGTTCAGTCAGACAATCAAATCGCATATTGAGCTGATAGCATAAGCTAATATGCGCAAAGGGTTGGGAAAAAATGGATATTTTTAGCCTAGAATGATCAAAATATGTCCTGATCTTAGTCTGGGGGAGAAAAAAATGCAACAGCTCGTTCAGGCTTAGCAAACTGACAGAGAAACCCAGCCCACTGGCAACGCTTCCAATGAGCCATGGACAGAGCGTCGCCCTATATTACGTTTAAATTTACATTTATGTTCTTTACAAAGCTGATTTGCAAGAAAATGCATGTTACATGTAGCTAAGACTGTAATTATGGCTATGCCACATGTAAGTTTGTATGCCTTGTAAATGCTTTATATCTCACAACTGCGACTTTGTTTCTCGTAATTGCACCTTTATATCTTTATATACCAAGTGCGACTTTAAATCTCACAATGTGATTTTATATATCACAATATGACTATATCTCATAATTGCAACATTATTTTTCATAATTGTGACTATACTGTATCTTATAACTGCAACTTTCTCGTAATTCTGAATATATTTCTTGTAATCATAATTTCATTTCTTGTAATTACAACATTACTTATTATTTTAAATATATTTCTCATAATCATGAATTTTTCTCGTAATTGCACTTTTATACCTTTATATATACTAAGTGTGACTTTAAGGGCCAGTTTTACTAACAGCTTGCGCCAGTGCAAACCGTCTTTTGGCGTTAAAATTGTACTGTTGAGTTTTACTAAAGACACGCAGTGATAAATTAGCGCTGAAAAGGCATGGACACAGTTATTTTTGCGCCTAATCTTATTGAATTTGCATTTGTCGGAGTTTCCTTTTCAGATGCTAAATTTATGGGAGGAGAGTATTCAAATGAATCACGCAACGAGATTTACTAACGTTTGCGCTCGTCAAATTACTGGTATTTGCGCCATTATTTAACACCCCCAAAAAGCATGTCTTAACTATTTTGCATTTGAAATGACTGCAATTATTGTTGCTAGGAGAGGCACAGCAGAGAACAGAGAGCGTATGGTAGAAGGAAGAGGATTTTTTCCACACGTATTAATTTATTTAGAATGCCAGAAGAAAACATTATCCGAAAATATAGTTTGCCAGACCATGTTACATTTAATTTGCTTCAGGAAATAAAAGACAACTTGGAATCTTGTATTTGTGACTGTATATCTTGCAACATTATTTTTCATAATTTTGTCTTTATTTCTTGGAATTGTAAATGTATTTTTCATAATTATATTATCTAAATATTTTGCAATTGTGACTTTCACATAATTGTGAAAAAACATAATTGCGGCTTTATATCACACAATTTGACTTGATATTACACAATATGATTACATCTCATAATTGACACTATTTTTCATAATTGCAACTTTTCTTACAACTGAAAATTTATTTCTCATAATCATTAATGTATTTCTTGTAATTAAGACTTTATTTCTCGTAATTACTGTTTTCGTAATTGTGGATTTTTTTCTCATAATTGCAATTGGGACTGTATATAACTTTATTTTTCATAACTATCTTTATTTCTGGGAGTTGTGGCTTTAAAAATTAGCATCTATATATTTCGCAGCTGTGACTATTTCTCATAATTGTGATCATATTTATCATAATTGCGACTTCTTTGCAATTACAGCTTCATTTCTCGCAATTGCGACTCTTCATCACTTTAAATTATCTCACACTTGCCTTTTTTATTATTTAGTCTTGAGGAAATTTCAATAGAACAAATGCTGTCAAAATTTTAAGTATAAAATACAAAACATTACTGCGTTAATTTCAATAGAATTGAAGATAACTACGTTTTTCACCTGCATCTCAAAAAGTTCTGTAATTTTATAAATTATTGCTTCAGATTGCTCCTCTCTTTAATGCTTTAGGTCAGGTGAAAAGGTCAAGGCCTCTCTAAAGGTCACCTTGTTACTGCTTTTATGTATCAGCTTCTGTCTCTGAGCATCAAGCGGAAGCATACACACAAAAAATTATTGATCCCACTTTTGAGCAGGACCTGTGACTCAAATGACCCTCATTTCTTATTGAATCCAGGTGGCGTGTACCACAAATGTCCTGTGTGTGTATGTAGAGCTAACACACTGCTCTATTCACAAACTTGTATTACACATACACAGAATCACACACATGTCTGCTTCGGTTTGTGTGTCTCACAGGGCCCTTTGTGCAGATTAAGAGATTTATAAATAGAGAGAAAAAGCTTTGCTTAGAGACTCAAATCTCGGAGCCATGCACGGATTACTGCATCCCTGTGGGATTTTGAACCAAAACCCAAGCTGACACACACACACACACATTTACACGAACCCTCAAGCTCTCTACAAACAGAGGCATTCCATATCCACACTTTATTCTGACATTCCAGACCCAAAACCAATTCCCGATATTCAGAGTACAGATGGCCTCTCCCTTGTTGACTGTCTTAATCTCTCTCTCTATCTCTGACTTCATCTGATCGCTCTAATCACTCACTCCTTACCACTGTCCTCCTTGCTCGCTCGCTTTCTATCTGTTTTGAGTGTCTTTCCAGCAATTCCTTCATAGCTCTTCCATATGCAACCCTCCTTTTCCCTTCTTCCCCTCCCCCAACATTTCTTCGAGATTGTCTCGTCCTTCCTTTGGCCTGGATGAGACTGGTGCTGTTGGTTGGCCAAACCAGGGGACAATCATTCTGGCTAGCAGCTAACATTTAGCTAATTATGCTAATACCCCTTCATCAGTTCCGAGAGCCCTGCAGCACCACAGGGACTGCCACTGTAAATACTGCTGAGGAAAAGAAAATATAAGAAGGACTTATTAGTGGTGCTTACTAATGACATTGTTTCCACTTCCATTGAAAACGCTCCCTGCAAATATCTAGGGACATTGCCTAACAACATCCTAGTGACACTAGTGTAATAAAGGCCAGCTAGTAAGGGCTATTAAAACTCATTCCTTGATCTCAAAATGTGCACTATTGACTGATGCTGGAGGCAGCAGCCTTTAGCTTCCTTGTTTGCATGCCCTCCTCGCCACGCTGGAAACGCCAGTTCAAATCCTGCTCGGAGTAGGGTAAGTAGAGGGCGAGTGTAATGGAGGTCAGCTAGTAATAGCTGTGTGGGGGTAAACCTCACTCCCCTGATCTCAAGAGGTGCACTAGAGGCTGTGCCCTTTAGTGTCCTTGTTAGCATGCAACCCTCATATGGCCAAAATTAGAATCCCGTTCGGGCTGGGCAGAGTAGAACTGGAGGAACTGTTTATAAATTACCAAGAAAACACTTAAAATACAAACCCCTAGTAATGTCCTAATGACATCAAAGCTCTATCAACCAGCTAAAACACACTACCAACCCCCTAGCAATGTCCTAACAATCTAACATAACCTAACATAAATAGCTTGGCAACCGCCCAGATCACACTATCAAACCCTTTGCGATGCCCTAATAATCACCAACTACTGTGGAACATCCTAGCAACCACTCAAAACACACTACCACACCCTTAGCAATGTCATAATAACCACAAACAGCAGAGAAATGTCCTAGCCACCACCCCAAACACACTACAAAACCCCTAGAAATGCCTTAGTAATTGCATAGCAACTGCTTGTTGATGGCAGAGCACACACTAGCATAGCCCTAACTAGGGGTGGGTGATATTACCAAAATCTTATATTACGATATGAGTAATTTTATTTCACTGTAACGATATGTATTAGAGGTGGAACGGTTCAACTTTTTCACGGTTCGGTTTGTATCACGGTATTAGAGTCACGGTTTCGGTACGGTTCGGTATGTTTAGGGAAAAACTATACTCTAAGTGTCAAATAAAAATAAAGAAAATAAGAATAATCTATTTAACTACAAGCAACAGCATAAATAAATACAATAGAGTAAAGATACAAATAAAATAAACAGTGATTTTCAGGTTTTTTTAGGTAGGTCTAGCATTAGTTTTTAGGTACAGAAATTGAATAAAGTAATCAAATGTAAAACAGCATTGCATATTTGACTGTATAAATTAAAGATTAATCTTTATTAAAGTTACAAATGCGATTCAATCAAGAGCAGTGAGTGATTTCTTTGTTGTTGCTGTTTGATTAATATTAAGAAAGTGCTGTCACTTTAAAAGAATGCACTGATCCACTGCACTGATACTGTACGTTCAGCTGGCTATATCTGCTATAGGATACTTACCAAGATGGGCATTTTGATATAATTTTTGTGTGAATTTGTCCTTTCAAACACAATACTTCAGAGAGAGCTTAATATTTGCACGCGTTCTGAGGCGTGGGTTTGCGCGCTTCTGATGAGCGCACGTGACGCACAAATCTTCTCACTGCGCGCGCGAGCTCGCGTCCTCTGGCTCTTAAATGTTTAAACTGGCAAAGCTGATATGAGTTCAGTTTAAACACATATCAACGTGTGCTGTTCAGGTCTCACCTGTGCGCACGCGCGCTATCAGCACCCGGGTGATGACGGAATAAATGCTCATAATCCAGCATACAGCACTCGCATTGAACAAGAGTGAATGGTTTGTCCACTTTTTTTTTTTCATCGCTGTTGTTGTAATGTACTGGGAAGCCAGAATTCGCATCCGTCAACAGAAGCATACATTAGCCGAAGCCTGTTTTTTTTTTTTTTTTATGTATTACCATATTGCATATTGCAGATGCGTTGTCAGATTTAAGTTGAATCGCGGTCCTAGCGCGTGCCGAACCGTGTGTGGAGAACCGTACGGTTCGGTTTTTTTCCGCGAACCGTGCCACCCCTAATATATATCATGATATAGTTATTTTTGCTTTAAATAAGGTCTTTAAGATATCAAAATTTTTGATACCTTGAAGAAGAAATTTTATAATTCTTTTCACCAGTATCAGTATCACAAAAAACTAGCCTAAATAAAAACAAATAATTAAGCTCAACAGTTAAGCTAAAGACAAGTAACTAATAAAAAAAATAAGGAAATAAGAAACTAATTACAAAAAAAGACAAAAAACTACAGTAGAACAAATAAATAAGAAATGCTACATAGGCTACATTGTATAAAGTAATCAAATGTATAAAAACACTGCATATTCTTCAATGTGTAAATTAAATATATTTCATCTTATTAAAGTTACAAATGTGAATCGGTCAAGAGAAGTGAGAGATTTTCTTTTTTTTGTTGTCTGATTGACATTAATGACAAACAGCAGGAATATTAGACTGCTGTCACATTAAGAGCTGCCCGGATCTAACATACTGTTACACGTTTTCTTTGACAGCTGTTTGATTTCACTTAAGATCTGAATTATTGTGTTTACAAAGATACTTGCAAGGACAGGCATTTTGACACATATATGTATTTAGCCATTTAAGGCCTATAATGCGGCAAACATAACTCTGTTCAATACTCCTGCGCTCTATGAGCACCGTTGACAGCGCTCAGAAACAGTCTCTCAGATACATATAGTGAAATCAGTTTTCTTTCGCTGCTGATTGCTTTTCAGTGGCTTAAAATCACTTGCTTTTAAACTGCAATGCTTAAAAACGCATGCAAATGATAAGTTTGTGACCACGTAGCACAGCAACTTCACTTGAGCGTGTAACCATAATTGAGACAATAGTCCAAAATCTCTACCGGTTGACAAATTTCTACCGGTTAATTGTGTCTACAGGTATATCACCCACCCCAGCCCTAACAATGCCTTAATAACCAACCAAGACTCTTAAAACGCCCTAGCAACCACCCAATACAGAATACCAAACCCCTTGTAATGCCTTAACAACTATCAATGCTTTAGAAATGCCCTAGGAACCACCCAAAACACACTACCAAACCCCTAGTAATGCTTTAACAACTATCAATACCTTAGAAATGCCCTAGCAACCATATAATTCCATAGCAAGCACGTATCAACAGACTAGTGACCACCTGAACATACTAGCAAACCGCTATGAATCCCCACCAATGCCCTAGCAACCACCTAGAAAGATCATAACAAACTGGCCTATGAGATTTGACTTCTTTACAGCACTGTACAGTGAAAATTTCAACACTATGGCAGCAAGTTTTGCACCAGAAGCACCACTCACATTTTCTTCATGGGATTTTTTTTTTCGTTAATCTGATTAGTCTAGTTAGTTTCAACACATTTCCTCAGTGCAATGAATAACTTAAGCAGCATCTGCTTTCTCTTCAAGCATCAGCACAGTAAAACTATTCATGAGGTTAAATCCATAAAAGAAATTGTTTAGACAAAGTGCCCTTTCACAGATCTTCACCTCAGCTGCTCCTTTCATTATCATCTCAGTGATGTGTGGCGCTGAGGTCTCTTATTGAAGATAAACCTGGAGTCAACGATTTCTTCCTGCTTGAAGCAACCACTCCATTAGGGTGTCTCTAATCCCAAATCCCACTGCTGACAGGTTTTCACTTGTCTGTTTATTGAAAACCTAAAGGATCTAAGAATTAAATTAATTTCCATTTCTTTGGGGATTACATTTTCAATCCACCTCTGTTCTTTCTTTATGTATTTTTGCCTTTCGAAAGAATGCTTTTCCAGCATTTGTTCTCCTGTCTGAATTAATTTACTCCCTGGCATGCAGCTGAATATGAATACAAAAGTAAACATGGATACTCAATGTGTCTTCCTTATATGAAGCGATATACACTCAACACTATTATAAGATTCCTTTTGAATGTTGATAGGAGTACAGAAAATGCTGCCAGTAGATATTAGTAGAAAGTTTATAAATAGTTCAGTTACTGGACTAAAAGGTACAGGCGGTTATCCAGACTATGCCTTTTATCTGTGCCGACGATGCTGCTGGGTACTGCTGAGTGTTATGGAGAACAGGTCAGTGAAGAGCTTCAGGCCTGTTAGCACTGCACGCTAATAAATGTGTCAAAATCAACAGCACAACCAGCTCTACTAAATGCTTCTGAAATTGCAAGCAATACTGCAGGTAATATCTTTAATTTCGTCTTTTTGTACATTTCTTAACCCTTATGTTGTATTCCAGTCATTTATTACCAGTGTTGGGGAGTAAGTAATCACTTGTAACAGCATTACGTAATTTAATTACGTAATCCATTACAGTTACTGAGATAAAATGTGTAATTAAATTACAGTTACTACGATTACAAAGGGGGTTACATCAGAATATTTCTTCTGTTAATATTTACTATTTCTTGTTATGATTTTAAATCTGCATTTAACCTCAGAATGATCTCAAAGATTCTCAAAGTCTGATTTTGAGGTGGCTGTGCTTTAAAATTAATTACAATCTTAATTCAAGTGATAAAGGATTTTGAAAGACTGACAGTAATCAGTGTTGAGTACTAATGTAAGGTTAACCCTGCCTGGTTTAAATGTTTCAAAATAATTAGCAGTTGAAAACATTAGTTAGAAATGTAGAAAAGTAATCAAATGTAATCCGTTACATTACTTTAAAAAAGTAATGGAAATAGTACTTATTACATTTTAAATAGGGTAACTTGTAATCTGTAACCTGTTACACTTCCCAACACTGATTTTTAACAAATAGTGGTACTGGTATATGACATCAGAACCTAGAAGACTAATTCGCTGCTGTTCCTTCGAGATTTTCCTATGTGTTCTGATGTGTCATATCTGCACCACTCTATACTGGATTCAATCTTTTTATTAACTTGTTTTCTTTCAATTGGCAAAAGTTTTGTATTTCTTTTTGAAATTGATTGATGTAGGTCCCATTGATCTGAGCTAATGCAATTCAGTTTTTGAGCGAACATTGACAAAATTATCCACAAATGCTTTTCTTTTCTACTCTCAGCTATCAAAGTTGGAATCTTCAATGTTGTTATTGTTAGCTAAAACGAAGTCTCTTAAAATAAATTTTGTTACTTGAAATAAATCTGAAATACTTATAAAAGTGTGATAGAACACCATCTGATGTCGCATTTCCAACTTGGTCCAAGTTCTGCCAGTTTCTCATCCAGTTTCTCCATATTGTGTCACATGAAGGTAGCGTCACCCAGGGAGATGTACACATTTACTGTTAATCATTAACCTTTAAACAAAGAAAATAGATCAATGAGTCAAAGTTCCTAGATTTCATGATAATAAAAACCTTTTTAGCCGGTGTTTACACAGACAGGTGTGTAAAACACAAATATGATCCTCTCTGCTGATAACTGTACACCTGCAAAACAAATGCTAGCATAGCCATTTTGTTGCTTTATATGCCTGTAAGTCAGCTATCTCAAGTAGAAATATCCCACATCTGAATTGAACGGAACACAGCAATAATAATCTTCCTACATTTCCCATCAACACAAAATGATGAACTCAATAAAAACTTTTAATTGCTGTTTGATGTTTGGCAATTTGTCTCAAAGTACCCTTGTGAGATTCACTTAAAGTGGAGGTGGAGTACAAGCTGGATGCTAATAAAGAAAAATCATTATAGTGAGTGTACAGTGACTCAGTGTAGAACAAGGGAATTAGCAAATGGTGAATATACAAAGATTAAATCTATTCGTTGTCCCTTTGGAAAAGTTGTGGAGTGATAAATGTCCTTGTTGTGTGGGTGGAGTGTTTGCCTTAGCCGTGGCTTGTAGGTGGCTAAAGTGCAAGATTATGGGTCGTGTTTCTGATGTTCACAGCTAGGATTAGCTGATGTCTCTTGTGGGGCTGCAAACACGTTATAACACAAATCAACACTTGCAGTGAAATATGTCCCTGGAGAACAAACCCACCAGCTCCTAAGTGCTCACACACAGCAAATAAGATCTGAGGAAGCTAAATCATCCACAGATTTTACTTCCTCTATGTTATAAACAACATCATCTTAAGATGGTTTGCTGGTTTGTTGGTATCCCAGCCTGATCAGGTTTGTCTGTTGTCTGAGTGGTTTTGGGCACATTTCGGCTAGTCTGGCTGACAGGCCAGCCAACTACCCAGCTTGGCTGTGTTAGGATGCCCTAACAACCACCCAGAACACACCAGTAAACCCCTAGTGATGCTATAATAACAACCAACACCATAGAAATGCCCTAGCAACCACCCAAAACATGCCGACAAACAATGCCATAACAACCAACAACACCCTGGCAATGCCTTAAAAATCACCCAGAAGCCCTAGGAACTACCTATCAATGGCCTAGCACCCACCCAGAACACATAAGCTAACCTCTAGAAATGCCCTAATAACCACCGACAACCTAGTAACATCATAACAACCGTTTATCAATGGTCTAGAATCCACTTGAGTACACTAGCAAACCCCCAACAGTGCCCTAAAAACAATAAACATCTTGGGTGCATCCTAGCCACTCTTCAAAACACGCTACCAAACCCCTAGCAATATCCTAACAACTTTCACTACCTTAGAAACGTCCCGACAACCGTTCAAAACACACTAACAAATCCCTAGAAATGCCCCAGCAACCACCCAAAAACTTTAGGAGTCAGCTATCAATGTATTTGCGACCCTGTAGGAAACATTAGCAAATGCCTAGAAATGCCCTAATACCACCAACATCCTAGTAATGCCCTGGTAAATGCATAGCAACCACCTATCAATGGCATAGCAGCCACATGAACACACTAGCAAACCTGTAACAATGCCCTAATAACCACAAACACACTAGAAACGCCCCTAGCAACCACCCCAAACACCCTACCAATATCAATAATTGATGCATCGAAATAAACATTGTTAAAATGCCCTAGCAACCACCCAAAACATAATACCGAACCCCTAGCAATGCCCAGGCAACCACCCAGAAACCTATCAATAGCCTAGTGAACAACCTATCAATAGCCTAGTGACCACCCAGAACACATAAGCAAAACCTATACAATGCCCTAATAACCACAGACACACTAAAATAACAACCAACACTCTAGAAACACCCTAGCAACCACCCAAAAAGTACTACAAAACTCCTAGTAATACCCTAACTACCACCGACACTCTATGAATGCCATAGAAGCCACCAAGAACACACTAGTAAACCTCGAGTGATGCTCTAACAACAACCAACATCATAGAAACACCCTGGCAACCATTCAAAACACACTACCAAACCCCTACCATCCAGAACACACTTGCAAAACCCAGTGATGCCCTAATAATAACCAACACTATAGAAATGCCCTAACAACCACCCAAAACATACTGCCAAACCCCTAGCAATGCCTTAACAACCACTAACACCCTATAAATGCCCTAACAACCACCCAAAACATACTACCAAAGCTCTAGCAATGTCTTAACAATCACCAACACCCTATAAATGCCCTAACAACCACCCAACACATACTACCAAACTCCTAGCAATGCCTTAACAACCACTGACACTCTATGAATGCCATAGCAACCACCATGAACACACCAGTAAACCTCAAGTGATGCTCTCACAACAACCAACACCATAGAAACACCCTGGCAACCACCCAAAACATACTACCAAACCACTAGCAATGCCATAACAACCGCTAGCACCTTATAAATGCCCTAACAACAACCCAAAACATACTACCATACACTTAGCAATGCCTTAACCACCAACACCCTATAAATGACCTAACAACCACCCAAAACATATAACCAAACCCTTAGCAATGCTTTAACAACAACCAGCACCCTATAAATTCCATAGAAACCACCCAAAACATAAAGCCTGTTTCCACTGCAGGAACTTTCCTCAGAAACTTGGGACTTTGGGGTGGTACCCGGTGTGTTTCCACCGCAGGAACCAGAATGTAAATAAAGTTCTGGGTACAAATTTGCCCCTCAGAAAGTCCCTGTTCTTGAGGTAGTACTTTTTCAAAACTCCGGAACCTTCGGGGGTGGGACTTGGGTGCTGAACATGCCGAATCCAAGCCGTTCTGGGGGATGACGTAGGATGTAGGCGTCGCGCATGTGCCTCTGACATATGCTAGTCTCACGAGTTTGTTTACAGGAGCAAAGAAAGCAAAGTTTCCTTACTTTACCAAAGGAAAACTGAATATCGAAATCCTCCTACATTTTTCTATACAAATTCTCATTTTGTGCTTCTAATTTGTGACCGGCATTTTGTTTTGCTGTTTCTCCTTCGCACTTCCGTGTTCGTCACATCAGAGCAACATTTTAAATATGGATATTTTTCTTACAAAAACGCATCAATTCGCTACAGGAGGCCTTTATTCACCCTTCCGAGCCGAGTGAGGAACGTTTTATTATGGATGCTTGCACTTTATTTCACTAGTTTTGGACTGTTGAACAGAAACACCAGCTTACTCCCATTCTAACGCTTGGAAGAGCAAAGATCATTTTTAATACTCGGATTGGATTTCTCTGAAAGAAGAAAGTCATATACACCTAGGATGCTTTGAGGGTGAGTAAAACATGGGCTAATTTTCAATTTTGGGTGAACTATCCCTTTAATCTGTTAATATGTTAAAATGAAAATCAAAAGAGGCAATGCTGTTTGATGTAATATTTTGTTTCATTGTAATGTATGTACATTGCCTGAACTACATTTCTGCGGCTATTAATATGTTTAAATGAAAACAAATAGAGGCAGTGGTGTTTGATATCATATTTCATCTTACTGTAAATAAACATATAGCGAGGATAACCGGAGTAGCCAAGTAGAGTTGACTGACGTTATCAAGTACGCTGCTGTGCCATTTGTAGAATTACTGGACTTGCGTCGTCCCGTCCCCGGAGTTCACACTCCCGAGTCGAACATGCGAAGTCTGAACTACCAAGGACGCAAGTCTGAAATTTGCATTCTTGGTATTGAGAAACGGCCCTGGACTGGGAGGACCAGTCGCATGCAGTCCTACATCACCAGACTATTTGCCTAATCTTCACGGTACTTTAGGCCGCGATGGAAACGCAGACAGCAACAGGTCTGGGGAAAAAAAGTTCCTGGGAAAAAAGTTCCTGGGTCAAATTGTTCCAGGTAATTTCGGTGGAAAAGTGGCTATACAACCAAACCCCTAGCAATGCCTTAACAACCACCAACACCCTATAAATGCCCTAACAACCATTTAAAATACAGTACCGAACCCTTGGCAAATAAAAATTCCCCAAATGAATGAGCTTCCTCAGCTCTTGTTTGTTGTTTGTGAGCACATCTAGACTAGTTCTATAGACCTTAAACCAGTCAAGACCAGCAAATCAGCTTAGTCAGGGTTATCAACACACAAAATATCACATCTTGGCTAGATAACTTGTAAGCTGTGAGTTTATGAGTTGGTGTGTGTATGTTCTATAAAGAGCAAGCACTGCGTGACTCATCGCCGAATCAGACATATTCACCCAGCTTCAGAACAGGAAGTGACCCATGTCTGGTCACAGGAAACCAGCAGGAATTTCTGGGTCATCTGACTGTTTTATTAAGATGCTTTAAAAGTCCTTTTTGACATTTTGGAAAATTGCGACTGGTTCGCTTTAGCGTTTGTGTATACTTCGCAATACCCACATAAATGTTATATCGTAATTGCGGTTTTGTAATTCACAGCATCTTGTTTGTCTTTTTCAAGCTGTTAACAAAAAACAACTCGACCAGCGCGAGAAAATGTTCACACGTTTGCGTCCGTGGTGAACTTACAGCACTTGTGCACATAGGAGGGGCCTGGGGAGCTCCTTTTTCTGTTACTATGGAAACGCAACCCCTGCCCACCAACCAGGAGATGGCACGGAGGTTCCAAACTGCAAGCTGTCATTGCGTGTGCATATCTGTTTTGTTTGAGCGTACGTGTGCATATGTATGTGTGTTGTTACTATCCAAATATAATGCAAGGAGACTGGTGCGTGTAAAGCTGTCTGTTCTCATTTCTCTGCTGTCTCTCTTACTCCCGAGATGCGCGCGCGCACACACAAACACGCGCGGCGGAACTCCTTTGGAAGCAGACGTTCTGAGGTGTTCATCTGACTGACTGCTATTCTTAGAGTCTCTCTACTCACAAAGGCCCTGGCAGAGAGGAATACACACAGATGAAAAGGCAAAATGTATTAACATATGTGTGTGTGAGCACGTGTAGTTGTTAAAAATGCAGGGCCGCTGCCACCAGTAGGTAGCTGTGCTCAAAGAGAGCGTGTCTGCGTGTACGGGAGAAACTGAGAAAAGGAGCAGGTGAGAGGTAGATCAATAAAAAGCTAATCTGTGAAAACAGGATGGTGTAGAAGCAGGGGACCTCTCTCCCGCTTCTCTTTTTTTGGTGCGTCTTTCCCCACCGCCTTGCTTATCTGTCCATTTTAGCTCCTGCTGCGTCTAAGACTGGCACGGTGACACGAGTATTAGCTGAGTCTTACTCTCTGGTACAAGAGGGCGAAGTGGTGTAACGTTGCCGACAAAGGTCTTGCAAACATGCGGTGTCGCTTGCCTAGTCAGGGACAATAAATATGACAAATGTGATGGAAAAAATCTCATATGACCATGGAAACCATGGCCCCGAAACATCTGTTCTGCAAAACGGGTAATTGGCGTCTAATATAAAATATCATCTATCTTATGTTCTATTTGTCTCTTGGAGGTTAATATGTTAAAATGCAATCTGTATTCAGTCAAGCCACACTGAAAGCATTGTTCACATTTACATATGGACATAAAGTTTTTGTTTTAGTCATTTTTTGCCTTTTAACAACATCATAACTTTAGTCAGTTTTACTCTGGCTAACATCTCTCTCTCTCTATACAGTATATATTTTAGTCGACAAAATTTTACTTTGAAAAAAGCATATTACTTGATAAAAATACAAAATGAAACTGAATATTAAATAATTTCATATATTAATTTTAACATGTATCAATAAAACAAACTACTATTTAGAAAACTTGATCTCCTGAAATAATATTACAATATAAAAAAGTACAACTTCAAAACTACAAATGTCTGTAAGATTTTTTGCAAGAATTCTCTTATGCTCACCAAGGCTGCATTTATTTGATAAAGAATACAGTAAAAACAGTAATACTGTGAAATAATATTACCATATTAAATACCTGTTTCCTATTTTAATATAGTTTAAAAAGTAATTTATTCCTGTGATGAGAAAGTTGAATTTTCAACAGTCATTACTCCAGTCTTCCATGTCACATGATCCTTCGATCCTTCATAAATCATCCTAATATGCTGATTTGCTGCTCAAGACCTATAGTGTTGAAAATGCTTCAGTATTTTTGTGGAAACCATAGTACACCTCTTTCAGGAATTTTTGATGAATAGAAAGTTTAAATAGAACAGTATTTATTTGAAACAGAAATGTTTTGTATCATTATAAGTATCGTTACTGTCACATTTCATCAAATTAATGCATCTCTGCTAAATAAAATTATTAAATTCTGTTATATTAAAAAAAAAACTTTTGAACTGTAGTGTATATTGTGTACACTATTGTAATACAACGTTGTGAAATTTAGTTCAAAAACCTCCATTAACCTTAATTAAAGAAACTTTTCATTTTGTTTATGATCATTAATGTTCATTAACGTTGTGGTCAGTAATTTAGTTAAAGCCTGTTTTAGATACATGCAAAAGATTTTGCAGTGTCTGACGCCGTCGCTTGAATTCAAAGGCCCCAGAATAATTACAGTTGTAAGGATGGACCCCTTATGTAAAACCATGTTTTTGGACCCCCCTCAAGACAATGTTTCTGATTATCCCCCATGTCAACAGACCTGGATTGATGAGTAAATCAATGGATAAAAAAACAGAAAGAGCCAAATGTGCCTGACCTGTTGCCCCCAATTAATAGCTATTTCTCGTATGAATGTTTTATGATAATTTCATTGTACGTTAGGGAGTACTTTGAAAATTAAAACACAGGTTCCTGCTGTTGGTTCACCTTAATTGCAGTATTCAGATTTAGTTGGAAATGTTCTTCATCACATGAATCTGCATGAAACGTGGACAGAGGATCAATAAAACTTTCAAAAAATCAATCACTCAAAGGCCTCTAGCAAACAAAAAATACACAAGCGTAAAAAGTGCAATATAGTGGACAAAATAAATCAATCACAAGTACAGATCAATATATAGATTACGTTAAATTAACAAGTTTAAAAGTAGTCAGGTGAAAATAAACTGAAAGATAGTGAATATGTTTTTGCAACAGTAAATGAAAGCAGTCTAAAATAAGATTAGACGAACAAATCGGCGATACCTGATAAGCTGAAAAGGCACAGTAGGGGTTTAGATTTAATTCATAATGTTGACAGAGTTTTCATGAGGATAAGTGCTGGGACTGGTACAACTCTAGCAGCCATCAAGGGCATCTGTCGCATGCTGTGCGATCAAAAGCAGGCCATACAAGCAAGATGCTCCAAAAATACACATAAACTGAAAGCGTTTTTGAGGAAGTGACTAAAATAACTTCTAACCGCCCTGTTAGTCTGCAAGTCAATGCCAGTGAAGGAGGCCTAATGTCATAAACTGTAAGAGTACTTCACTTACAAGTCTCAAAAGCCTGATTTGATGTCAGCCTTTAATTATCGCATTTATGAGATTCATGGATCCCTCAGAGGTGCTAACGGTTATGTATTGTGATAGTTATGACAGTTACCGTTCTGTTGAGTGCCAGCTCGGCTTATCTGCAGTGTATTTACTGAGCATAAACAGCTTCTTCACAATAAATCTGGGGAGCAGCCAGATAAAGTTACAGATCATACTCACTACAGCACAAGCCGCAGTCATGTTTAATCAAGCGCTCATAAATAATACAAGCATGCTCCCTTGCCACACAACCCACACACAATTCAGTATTTTAACGCGTCTTAACCTCCTCTTTGGTGTCACGGTTTGATTGAATGATGTCTTTTTGATGCCTACTGATCCTGAGCTACTAAAACAAGATGATTCTGGGTTATTTGTCTGCTTCAGAGGATTCTGATGCTTCGGGACATGTTTAAAGGCCCTGAATAGATGGCAGAACCACTGACTTTTCACATGATTTAACTGGCCTTTTGGAAATCTGATCATACAAATTAAATCATGTTCCTGAGATTCTGAAATTGTGAAACTTTTCTGGTTTTGAACCACTTGAACAGTGTTTAAGCTGTTTACATGATCCTGGGTGTTGTTGGGTCATAATTGGTGTATGTTTGTGCATGTAAGCACTTATATAAATACTGTGTATTGTAAAATATACAAAGATACTAAAGTTTTGACAAAAAAATAATAATGAGAGTGGGTGAATGTAAGTGAAGGAGCTACTGAAAATCTGTCAAAAATATGTGTTGAGAAAACTCTATGGAAATTGTTTAAACGTGATTTCATATCAAATTTAACAAATTACAGAGTGAATCTGGAGCAGCTAGGGTTTCTCCTGAGGAGCGAAAAATAGAAAACCCAGGATGGAGTAGACTGGATCTGCTCACATACTGTAGACCAGGGCTGTCCAAACTCTGTCCTGGCGGGCCGGTGTCCTGCAGAGTTTAGCTCCAACTTGCCTCAACATACCTGCAAGGAAGCTTCTAGTATGCCTAGTAAGACCTTGATTAGCTGCTTCAGGTGTGTTTAATTAGGGTTGGCGCTAAACTCTGCAGGACACCGGCCCTCCAGGACCGAGTTTGGACACCCCTGCTGTAGACCTACGGTGTTGTTAAAGGCACCTTCACACCAAGAATGAAATGATGACTGTATAGCATACACACCAACATTATATTTATTTTAACAGTGCACACTTTAAATTTGGATATATTTAGATCGTTAATGTTTCATCGTTCATCAGCCTGAAAAAAAATCTCTCTGAAAGTGATTCCAATGATATCACTTCTCTGTATTGTTATTAGTTGTGGCGCGAACTCACGATTTTCTTTGAGTGAAATCAATTTTTAAACTTTATCGTTAAAGTTATTGTTTTTGGTGTGACCACTCCTAGCAATGAGATGATTGAAACTAACTAAATTTATAGAGTGAACTCAGGAGCGAGAAATGGAAAACCCGGGATGGAGTACTGGATCTGCTCACATACAGCAGGCCTACGGTGTTGTTAAAGATTCCTTCATACCAAGAACAAAATGATGTCTGTATTAGCGTCCACACCAGCGTTATATTTATTTTAACGGTGTACACTTTAAATTCAGATGTATTTAGATTGGCTGTCAGTGTTTAATCGTTCATCTCTCTCTCTCCTTTTCCTTATATTTTATTTTGTCTAGATAATTACTTATATTTTTTATTTTAGTAGTGATTTTTACTGTGCATTTATGTATCTGTATTTTTTCAGTATTTTACTTTATACTCCCTTTTCTTTGTATATGTGTATATGTGTGTAAGATGCTCTGTTCTTGTTTTTAGGGTGACTTTTTAACTCTGTCAAGGGTCTACAGATGAAAAATAGCCTTTTTGGCTAATACTGGCACATTTACAGTCATGTTTATTAATGTGCATTTTCACTAAACTAAATCTGATAAAATCTCTCTGAAAGTGATCCAGGGGAAGGTTAGTACGATTCCAAGGGCCCGACAAGGGAGGGGGCACCTAACATGATGTCTCTCTAGGAACAGGATTTCTACTGAGGGGGATACCCCCCTGGAATGCGGGCCCCAGTCAATATGCTGTTCAGGGGGCCCAGAAACCATAGCGGCGCCCCTGCCAATGATATCACTTCTCTGTATTGTTATTAGTTGTGGCGTGAACTCACGATTTTCTTGGAGTGAAATACATTTTTAAAACTTAATTGTTAAAGTTATTGTTTTTGACGTGACCAGTCCTACCAATGAGATAATTGGAACTAACTAAATAGCAATAACGCTTATGTTTATGTGTTTTTAAAGTTGTCAGTTGACCTAACGGCTCCCGTAGTCTGCTTCTATTCTGGGTTTAGGGTCCGAGCGGGACTCGAGCGCTCTCTTGATGGGCCATTTAACAGCAGCCAAGTGAACACAAGAAGCTCATCATGAATGGAGGAGCGGGCACACCTCCTCAACCCCATTGTCCCAACGTAAAAATCCACTTAGGCACCCGGCGGCAATCAATTTAGCTGCAGATGCGCGAGAATAAAAGATGAATGCGATCTGTAATCCGCAGCACCTGCTCCGCCGCCGGATCGGTAACGGCACTCCAAACAAAGGCTCGAGCTGGAATTAAAGTGCTTAATTAAAAGGCCACTGATCAGTGTGCTATTTATAGGCGCACGGCGGGGAGACTCTCCTGGGTTATTTCGGTGTTAGCGATCGAAAGGAAAACATCGCCGTTCGCTCGTTTCATAAACGCGAGCGTCATACATGGAGGCTGCCCTACTGCTCGCCGTTTTTCCATTTAAGACGAGCTCTGTCAGAGCTGCGCTGCTGTCTTGTCTTATCTTTTTTGAGGACTGGGAGACGTGCCTGGTTTCTCAATATCGCGCTGACATTGCGCATGCGTGATCCGGCCGCGGCGCTGAGATGCAGCTGTGGGATGCGGAGAGGGGAGTCCCGACTCTGCGTGGTCGATGTTAACCTCTTTCTGGGGCCGAGCAAACGCAGCGGGTGGTCTGTTCCCTGGAGACCGCCTTGAGGAGGGAGGAGAGAGAGCGAGGGAGAGAAAAGAGGAGGCGCTCGTTACAACAGTCACCAACCTGTGGATGGTGGCGGCGCGTGCTGCGGATTAGATACAGTCTCGCGCTGGGGTCAGTGTGCGCGAGCCCGTCTCGAGGCGCGACAGTTGCCGCCAGGACCGTGACAACAAGTGCCGGACATGCGCTGCTTGTGAAGAAGAGCTCTGGCTGTATGAATGGCCCCGCTATGGACGAAGTTCCGCTTCCCAGAGTCCGCACGCGGCGGAGGAAAAGTCGTTGCCTGGCCAGCGCGTGCGAGCGCGAGTTCGACTGCAAGGAGCTCGAGACTCTCTTCCAGAAGTACAACCTGAAGCTCGAGCAGACCGCCACGCTCAAAGCGCTGGCTGTCCTCATCCTCGCCGCGTCGGCGCTGGCGCTCGTGGAGCTGCTCTCCGCCGGCTCGCGCTTCACCGTGTCCAAGGGCTCGCACCCGGTCCACTGCGTCATCTTCACCTCACTCTTCATCGTCACCAACGTCAAATATCTCCAGGTCACACAGCTGCAGCAGATCGCGCGGCTCGCGCTGCTCTTCAGCTTCACGTTCGCGTTGCTCTGTTGCCCGTTTCCTCTCGTGCTGGGTCACGGGACGCAGGGCGCGCAGGGGCCTGACGCACCGAGCGCAACACCTGAGCAAGGTGTCTGGCAGCTGATGCTCGTTACCTTCGTTGCCTACTCTCTGCTACCGGTCAGGACGCTCTTGGCGGTTTTGTTCGGCATCCTTGTGGCTGCGTCGCATTTCATCGTGACGGCGACATCGGTATCGGCGCGTAAACCTCGCGTGTGGACACCGGTAAGTTGTGTCATTGGACGTTCTATTTTCGCATTTGTTGTATTTGTGTCATATAGGGTGATGCACTAGCGATTAGTGCGCTTGGTGTAGCATGAGGGCTGTGGGCGCACTCACTGCACGTGCACACAGGTGGCGTGAAGAGCGCGCAAAGGCCAGTTTGACTTCAGCACCACTGAGGATGGACAGCTCCCAGAGAAAGCAGTCAGTCAGAAACCTCTCCGAACTTCTTTTATGAAAAAATAAACCACAAAAATCAAACAGAAAGTCAGTTGGTGGAACTATTTGCTAATGTTAATTCAAATAAATATACTTATTCATGGTAGTTTAGCCAACATAAAATTAAAGAATTATCTGAGTTGTGTGCATTTTAAATCACTTCCAACATTGATTTAAAAACCAATTTAATTTTATTAAGAATATCAGAACTGAAATTATTTGGATGTTTCAACAGCTTTCAGAGCTTTTGTGCCACAAATCAGCGTAAAAATTCTATAAAGCTATTTAAAATGTGTTTTCTCAGCTTATGCAGTCAGAATTTTACTGTGAGACAACTGCATGCTATTTTATTTTCTGTCCTAACACAACAAATGACTCTAATACCCAATAGTGGAATAACCTTTAGTTTGAATGATTTATTTATGCTTGGCCAATTGGAGATTTATGAAGATGTGTACAGTATTTGTATTCAGAATAAATAGAGCTTCAGTGCTGAAGCTGTCAATTGTTTTCATTTGAGGTTTTCCTCTATAACCCTTTTCCCCTTAAAATAATTTTCTTCCAGTCAGCGTAATAGTGATACAATTAAGCATAATCACTGCACAAGAGTGCTGTTGTGCTAAATGTCAGCACAGCTTAGGCCATAAACACAAGGCTGCAGGTCAACTGTGAGTGTGGTATCACAGTGTTTTAAACAGTTCAGTATGTTTCAGACAAAAATTGGTCAAGAACAGCATGTATGAGTATAGAGATTTACCTTTACCACAAAACTGTTAAAAATCCATTGTAATGAATCTAAACATTTTAAATGTTGTTTTACATTTAACATTTAATGTACTGTTTGGGGTCTAACTTCTTAATGCAGACCTGAAAAACCTCTTCTTTTTAGTTTCCATCTAGGTCATTTTCATAGCTCAAAAAAGTACCCCAGATTTCAGCATCAGGCTGATACTTAAAGAGAAGGTTCCCCCAAAAATTAAAATTCTGTCACCATTTATTCATATGTCATTCCAAAACATAGACTTTTTTCTTCTGTGGAAGATAAAATATATTTTGGAAAATGTCTGTACAATGGAAGTCAATGGTAACCGAATCTATATGATTATCTACATTCTTCAAAATATCTTCTTCTGTGTTCCGCAGAACAAATAAAGTGATACAGGTTTGGAGTGACATGAAAGTGAGTAAATGATGTCAGAATTTCAATCTTTGACACTGTAAAGATACTCTTCTGCCAACTGTTTATGTTTGCTATGTGTTTTTGCTGAGGTCAAATTGATTCAAACCAGAAACAACATTACTGAAATAGACACCAGTCACAGAGGGATAAAGCTTCACTAACAGAAGTGAGTTTAGATTAGGTTAGAGAAACATAATTAAAGAAATTGGCATGAAAATAAGAGGCTAATTTCAATATCACTACTGTTATTGTTATACATACATCAGTGAGGTCTCTGAGATATTAAACAGAGTAAATCTAAACAGAATAAAAAAGTTCACATGAAAGGAGTGAGGCTGTAAACAGAGCAAGATATTAATCATGCTATTAATATGAAGAGTATCTGTATGCATTGACCTTTCATTTAATCTGGCAGACGGACAAAATGACACATTTCAGTTCAGCTCATAACCTCTACGCCTTTGATTTACTGAACGCCGTGACAGTTTCACATGTCTCGCAACACTCTTGCTGGATGCTAAATGATGTTTGTGACAAATGCTCACACAGGAATTGCAGCTTCCATCATCAAAAACCAAACCTGTGAGAACAGGAACTGGATTTGGTGACCTACTAAGCCTTGATTTCATCGAAAAGACCGTTAGAGTGCCTAAAATCCAATCAAAACACTCCAAAGACCTTAAGCAAAGAGGATCGACATAAACTCATTAAAAACACCTGATCTAAAAATATCAGCATGCCACTTCACATTAAAACGGCAGCATCGCACAGCACACAGCATATACAGTATTTCATTATTGCTCTCCAAATTTCAAGAACACTTTACATCTAGACACAAGTGTCACCGTTCACATGCTGAGTTAATGAGGTTTTTTCACAACCTCTCACTCAGACTGTCACAGCGTATCCTTGGTGCACATTACGCATTAAAATACAGGATGGTCAGCTGTCTATAAGCCAATCACATGACTTTAAAGCCTTGATCAATGATTACCAATCAATAGCCAATACAAATTACCAAACTGGATACTCAAGAAGATTGTTTCCACCACTGGATAAAAAATAAATAAATAAAAAAAGGTAATTGTGACTTTTTAGCTCACAGTTCTGACTTTTTTTTTTTTTTTTTGCAGAATTCTGAGTTTTGCAATTCTGAGCAGAATTATGAGATATAAACTCAGAATTGCAAGATATAAACAGAATTGTGAGATATAAATGCAGAATTGTGAGATATAAACTCAAAATTGTGAGATATAAACTCAGAATCGCAAGATATAAACTCTGAATTGCAACATATAAACTTAGAATTGCAACATATAAACTCTGAATTGCAACATATAAACTCTGAATTGCAACATATAAACTTAGAATTGCAACATATAAACTCTGAATTGCAACATATAAACAGAATTGTCAGACATAAACTCAGAATTGCAAAATTTAAACTCTGAATTGTGAGATATAAACAGAATTGACATACATGCAGAATTTTGAGATATAAACTCAAAATTGTGAGATATAGGCCTAAACTCAAATTTGTAAATGTAAACTCAGAATTGTAAGATATAAACAGAGTTGTGAGATATAAACTCAGAATTGCAAGAAATAAACAGAATTGTCAGATATAAACTCAGAATTGTGAAATATAAATGCACAATTGTGAGATATAAACTCACAGTTGAAAGATATAAACACAGAACTGGGAGATATAATCTCAGAACTGTAAGATATAAACACAATTCTGAGAATATAAGTCTGAATTGTGAGATATAAACTTATAATTACAAGAAAGAAGTCAGAATTTTGAGATAAAAAGTGACCATTAACTTAAAAAAAAAAAAATTATTCTGTGGCAGAAACAACAACAACAAAAACTGAACTGCAAGATGTAAACTCAGAATTCTGAGAAGAAAATTGTGAGAAAGGCGAAATTCTGACTTATAAAACTCAAAATGGCAAGTTTTATATCTCTCAATTCCCTTTTCTCAGAATTGCAAAGAAAAAAGTCTGAATTGTGAGATAGAAACTCAGAATTGCAGGATATAAGTGCAGAATTGTGCGATATAAACTCAGAATTCGCAATTTTGAGAAGAAAAGTCTGATTTGAGATATGAACTCACAATTGCCAGAAACAAGTCAGAATTGTGAGATAAAACGTCACAATTACCTGTACAATAACAACACTGAATTGCAAGATGTAAGCTCAGAAATCGGAGGGAAAAAAGAAAGTAAGTTTGAATATTTCATCTCGCATTTCATATTTCTT
>JAFVLL020023910.1:0-36630 GCA_021397915.2 Tor tambroides
GCTCTAATCATCAAAATTAAAACAAAACAAAAAAAAACTTTTGAAATGTTTTACTTTACATGCAATGAATCTAAAATATATGAAAGTTTCACTATCTGAAACAACTTACAAGAAAAAATGAACTTTTTCACAACATTCTAATTTATTGAGATGCACCTGTATGTATTTACGGGAATATACAACTTTCAAAGTTCCCTTAGAAACATATCAGATCATGAAACAATAAAATAAATAAATAAAAATCGGTGGTTGTGGATCACAACCTCCACAACACTAAATCCTGCTCTTTACTGCTCCACACCCACACACACATATCTTTTAGCAGCAGGTTAATGGAATCTTCGGTATTGAAGTCTCGCCTCTTGCTGAGACATTCTTCCCTCATCTCTCCTTCTGTCTCAATCGAGCAAGAGGTTGTGCATCTTAGCCCTGACATGGATATTACTAGAGGCTAACGCTGGTTTCTCTGTCAGCCAAAGGCTCTGGCCCCCTGATGTTACCATTAAACAGCTTGGGTTGTTGGGTGACATGGAGGTGAGAAGGTGAAAGTGTGACATGACACCTCTCTGTATTACTTCAGTCACTGAGCATCGGTCTCTGATCTCTAAGTAATGTGCTGCTGCCATTTGAGCTTGTGCCACGTCTGCTAACTTGCACCGCAGAATGATTAGAATTAGACTGTAGCATTGCTACGGGAACGTGTTCTTATAAAGCAGCATTCAGTGCATGTATTTTTATTTATTTAGTTATTTTTATTTATTTATTTAGCTAATGTGGTTATCTAAAACCATCAACATGTCAAATGTCTCACAAAAAATAGCAATACAGTGCGGACACATTTTTGTAGGCCAAAACCCAAAAACAAGTCAGTATTTTAGCACTTGTCCTATCATTCTGAAGTTATTGGGGTTTTTTAAATGGATTTTTGGTTAAATACCTGAAATACGGTCTGTGGTGAAAACAAGCTCAAGATATTTTCACATTTTATTCTGACATGAAATACACCAACAGTACCCCTTTGTAATTTTTTCATTTGTCCTGAAAAAGGAGGTTGCTAACAACTGCCTAAATGGGACTATAGACGTTGGTGAGGACATGAAACCTCATCACATTGAACAGGTAAACTCGTCTACTCACTAGTCCACTTTTACAGCCTCATTGTGTTTATAATCACACACTTGCAAACTACTCTAACTCAAACTTTTAGGGATTATTTATGTATTTTATTTTATTTATTATTTTTCTTTAAATAAAGACTTAAAGAGCTGTTGAAAGCTTAGTGAGGGTGACACTAAAGTCATGCGACTGGCAATTACATTTAGACTTCATAATTCATAAAAGTTGTGTTCATTTGTGAAGATTATCATGATGAACAGAATGTTGAAGTATAATAAACTTTAACTGGCCACAGAGCTCATTTTCTGCAATAGTCCTAAGCTAATGGGGAAAAAATAAAAATAAAATTCCAAATATTGTTGTAAACATTTTACAGCTGTACTTTTACTGGAATAATGTCATTCAGATTAGTGCAAATTTCAGAATTGAAGCATTAATTCGTTTTGGAAGAATTTGAATTGAACTGACAGTAAGAGGAATTCAGCAAACTTTCAAATAATAATAAAAAATAAAAATCTTAACATTCATACAAAGCCAGACAACATTAAAAGTTTGTTTTGACAAACATTGCTTTTGTGGTTAAAAATGATTGTGAATTTCTTTGAATTTCAGTTCATCTCAATTCAAGTGAAAATTCTAGCTCTTGCTTTATACTTCAATTCAAATTCAATTAAAATACAGGAACTTAACAGGAATTTTAGAGACATTCTCAATTTACTTCTGATTGTTGCATTACCTTGATTTCATTCAGATTTCTACTTTAATTCAAGTACAGTTTTAAACTTATGTCTACAGGTAATTCCTTCAGTGTTGTCTGTACAAAGTTTCTCAGAGAAGTGCCGAACCATATGGCATAAGAAATCCAAGTAACCTGCATGAGGTATTACTGTGCTGCAATTTAAATTGGACACTGGAATGATTATGGCATCACTGGCTGTTGGTCAGACAGCTTTTTCCTTTCTAACTGGTTGGTTTTTGACTAGATGAACTACAGTATATTTTGAACCAGAGTCCATGCATTAATTAATCCTTGCCCTTCTCCAAAAAGCATATCTAGCTGTGCTGTCAAAACGCAGTTACAGTAGCGCTTTCAGATTCTTTAAGTAAAGAACTACTTTACATATACCAACAGCAAGCCTTGCCAGGTCAGGCAGGACTGACTTCTGAAGATTCATGGCTTGCTAAATGCCTCCAACCTCCCTCTCTCCTCCACCTGCTCTTGCAGTTCTCCTACCTGTTTACTGACAGGGAAAAGGAGGGGGGTGGTTATTGTGGGAGCTGATGTGGCCGGCTTGCCAGCCAGCCAGGCAGGGAGACAGTGATGGATGGAGGCTGGCCGCCTCTCCTACTGCTCACTTGCTGACTGGGCCCCATGCTTTATTCATGAGATTTGGGGCAGGAAAGAGATGCCAAAAGGTTTAAGAATATATTAAGGAACTCTTTGAGATGTCAACCAAGTTGTCAGGTAGTGTTAAGCAAAGAGTCTCAAACACTACATCCCTACACCCACATGCCGAGCGGAGGGATACGTAGCAAGTCAGTGTTTTTTTTGTTTGTTCTTTTTTGCTTTGCTTTCAAAAGCCAGTTGGAAAACACCAGCAACCTACTGTTTGAGCATCTCATTGTAACTGTTCCCTGCTAAGAAAATTACAAGGGAAATGAAATTTTCCCTGACATTCCTTTGCTTGGAGCTAAATGCATTCAGCCTTTGATTCAGTACAACCCAGACCACCAACATTTAAAGAAATACAAATTGGACTACATCAAAAGGATCTAATTGCTTCAGTTTCTTCTATGTATTTGTGATTTAGATTCGGATAACTCTCTGAAGCAGATACATGAAATGTTTAATTTAAACCAGACATTCTGTCCCTCTTCTTAACAAATAGAGAGAGAAGGAGAGAGAAAAAAAAAAAAAACTTCAGCTGTAGTGTGTGTCAGAGACAAAATTGAAAAATCAAATTCCTGCAATTAACTTAATTACCTATTAGTTGCACCACATGACATTTTACAACCTGAAGTAACCTTGTTAAACACAGTTCAAACTATATTTTAAGATGTTATATGTTTCCCGTGCTACATGTTTTTGTTGGTCACAGCAACATGCCTTAATTTGGCAGACTTTTTTTTTTTTTTTTACCAGTTAAAACTTAAAAATGAAGTTGATTAAGTGTCAGTTGAGCAAGATTCAAACTTGCAGCCTTTTGCACTTAGAAGTCTCCTGTGCAAGTAGTGGGCTGAAACTCCTGAAGACTGACAACCTAGAATCAACCCTTATCTTGAAAAACACTTCGGAAAATGTCTAGCCTTTCTCTATTCAAGTAGATGGGAGCAGTATTACCTACATAGAAAATAGCTGCCCGGAGGCATTACCAAGATGGCAACCGAGTGAACAGACCGACCTTAAAGCAACTTAAAGGGACACAGCGCAGCTGCCTGTTGCTTTCCCACTTCCTGCTGTTTACAAAGGCAGTTAAACCTCCGAAATCCCAACAGCTTCTAAAGTGTCATCTTTAGACCATGAATCACTTTGAAAGAGAACAGACAGGAAAATACAGTGCCTGCAGGTAAAAGCGCAACTCTACACCAATGACAGTTTTCCTGAAGCCAGGATTTTTCCCTTTGAGTTGACTTCCACTATTTTAACGTTATTGTCAGCTTGAAAAAAGCTCCCCCTAGAACCCAACCTCTTCTATTCACGTAGCACAGTACATGTTCTTAAAAAAACATAGGAAACGTGGTAAATGCCAAAGCGTGTAATAGGATATGTAACATGTTGGAAGAACACAACAGGAAAGGAAACGGAGATGAAAAGTTGCTTTTATATCTTGCTCTGGGTGACAATGGGTGTTCTAGGATGTTTTTGTGAACATGTCTGCAAGCTGGCTGTGAAAACTCAGCTAGCACTGTTTGAGTTTGGGGCCTGAAGCTTTGTGGGCTACACGCATGAAGTGATGTGTGGAATTTCTGTTTTGGACCAACAGTGGTAATGATCGAAGTCTCTGAGAAAATAGATTCATTGTAAATGCAGAGATGAAATGCAATGAACCAAAACATGAAACAACTTGAATCGAAAGCATAAATCTGTAGGAGTGCGATATGGCTCTATATCAGCATGGCTGTGATTGTGCCATAGGCACAACCAATGCATTTTCACTCCTAACTCGTCATGTATAGATGCTTGGTCAGGACCCCTTGGCGTCACTTTTTTACACATTGTGCAGGATAGTCCGATGGACTTTCAACATGCAGGGTAGTCCGATAGAAGTGTGAACATCTGAATTAGATGCCATGAGACTGCTGCGATGAAATGTGTTGCCTTAGGCAAGCTGCCCTTTGTCTGATCTATGTGGGTCAAGGCTGCTTTATATCGACAGAGGAATAGGTTACAATAAATTAGATATGCCAGGACTAGTCAACCGGTGACCCACAGATCATCTTTATGTGAACTAGGAACTTCATTGATTTCAATGGGAAACCTTTGGTGTAAATGCACAGATGGGAATTTTATCACCATGAAATTATATATTGGGGTACAGTTTTGTCAACCAACCAATCCAAACACTACCCATAAACCTAACCATTTTCCCATAAGACATAGGATATAACAGGTGGATATAAGAAAAATCACAATTTACTTAGAAATTACAAAAATTTAATTAGATCATCAGTGATAAACAAAGATCTGTGTTATGTCATTTTCTTACCTCCACACGTACATATAAAAATATGACTTTGTATGAATCCAAAATACTTTACCAGACATTCATATACAAAAGCAAAAAAAAAATAAATAAAAAAAGTAAAGATAGATAGATAGATTGATAGATTGATTGATTGATTACGACAAGGGACCAAACATCCATACATGATGAGTTGGGAGTGAGAATGAGTTGCCCCAACACTGGAGTTTCATGTGGACACCCTGGATTGGACAGCATAACTGAAAACTGAGAAACCTTTCATGAGTAGAAGGAATAAAAGTGACTCAATTTACATTAGCAGAGCAGAGTAATTCTTTAAATGAGCCCAATTAAGGCAAAACCGAAATAATTAAACCATGATTAAAATATAATCAGCAAATAGATTTTTTATTTTTTTTTGGTTCCCATGCCCAAGCTTTCATTATGACTGAAGTTTGATAAATTTCTCTCACAATAATCAGTTTTAGCTGAAAGAATTAAAATATTAAATTAAAAAAAATCTGTCCCTGAAGGTATGAATAAATCATCTAAGATATTTGAACAAAATGTCCTCAACCAAAAAAAAAAAAAAAAAAAAAAAAGGCAAAAGAGAGAAAGAGAGTCACTTTTTGTCTGCTTCCTGTCAGAACAGGACCAGACAGGTGCCAAGTTTCACACACTGAGATTCAGGTAACGCTGAAAAAAAGACAGCTGCTGCTCTAGCTGCTGAATAAAGCTGTCATTGTTTTGGGTGAACAGTTCAGCCACAAATTAAAATTCTGTTACCCTCATGTTGCTCCAAACCTGTATTTTTTTTTTCTCTCTCTCTCTCTCTCCCCTGGAACACAAAAGGAGATTTGTGCAGAATGTTTGCACTGTTCCTTTCTGTGCTAAAGCAGACAATGACCTGAATGACCTGAAGCAGTTATTTCTATAACTGCTATTTTTTTCTTTAAAAACTAACACTAGCTTTCTTTTTTTCTATTCTATCTACTTAAAAAAAAAAATCTGTATTCTATCTACTTGTTTTCTTAAAAAAAAAAAAAAACCTTGCTATGTGTACTGCGTTAGGCTAACCGAGACTTGTCATATGGCTTGCATGTTGTTGCTCTTTTGTTGGTTTTGATTGCTTCTATTGTCTTCTTTTGTAAGTCGCTTTGGATAAAAGCATCTGCTAAATAACTAAATGTAAATGTTAATTAGATTTAATTAATTACTGTATGATAAATTATATAAATATTATATCAAATAAACATTTATTTCACAATAATGAATGCAAAAATTATACTGACTGCATAAATTTCAGTATTATATTATATTATATTATTATGTCAACTTCACTCACAAAGACAATTAGTGATAATGAGTATAGCTAGTGATCATCAGTGATAAAGAAAGCTCTGTGTTATGTTGTTTCTGTCTCTCTGTGTGTGCATTCTGGCTTCATACATTTGAAAATATGAATTTGCACTTCATCAGACTTGCTATGTACAATAAATACAGATTAAAATGCATTAGCAGGTAGTGGTTTATGGGAAACTGCTGCAAGTTAAACACTTTACCACTACTGATCCCAGGAGGGGAATTCAGAGGGATTGGTATTCTTATTTTAGAGTTTAATTGGGCATTATTCAGGTTCTCGCACTTGCAAGGTATCACAACAGTTCAGAAAAAAACAGCGTTTACTGAACACAATACAAATGGGAAAAACTGGAACGGTTGTAGTGCATTTCCTTTTTGCTTCCCTGCATAATACAAGCTTCTATTTGTGGCGTCTTCCTGAGAGGATCTTTGAGTTTACTGGCTCACACTCGAGAGAGAGATGATTAGAATGCTATCGTTCAGAGGCCTCTGAGAAACACATCTGGGGCCCCTACATGAAAACCTGCATCACTGGTTCGTCATTAATTGAATGACTAATAACAAGATTAGGCAGACTCTATTAGGAAACACTGCACACATGTTGCTGCTAATTACCGTGTTAATATCATTCTCCAAGCCACAGTGAGGTTGGCCTTGGCTTTCCTGGATGACAAATTGCCTTGCATTACTTTATGTCTCCCCATGGTTTTTGAGTTCCTCTCATTTTTCTTTCACTTTTCTACAAGGAGAAATGAAAATAAAAGTGTTTCTGAAGTTCTGTTTCCATGGTCTTACACACAAAGACATGCAGCAACGAGAGATGATGGCAATCGACCTGTGCTGTAAAAAAAAAGCTGTTATATTTTATCCAACATGCAAGAGAATAGAAATATGAATTTTCTTTTGGATGTTCATAAAAACACATGTTGGACCAAGAATGTTGTTCCAACTCTTCTAACAGAGTATAAACAGTATCACATTAAGCGATGCGAGCTCCCAGCAAGCATTGCAGCATGAATTAATCATATGGTTAGTGTTATTTTAAGCTGTTGTTGCTGCTTTGTCATCTATGTTGTATGGATATTAATAGCTCATCTTTGGTAACACTTCAGGAACCTATTCTCACTAATAAATAGTTGCTTATTAGCATGCATATTACTAGCATAGCTGTATATTAGTACTTATAAAGCACATATTAATGCTTTTTTTCTGCATGACCATATTCTAGATCGCTTAACCCGACACCATATCTGAACTTAACATTAATACATCGTAATCACAACGTGCCACTACACAGCCATATTGCACTGCTACAAGTGTGATATTGTGTTTATACGACAGTTTGATGGCATGAGTGTGAAAATACATAAGAAACAACATTGGGGTGTCTTTAAAAACCCTCTTTTGTGCAAGCTACTTTATTCAGCGATTAATTTAAATCTCAGTTTGACAGTTTAACAGCTGAGCCCAAGCCTCTGTTACTAATTCAAAAAAACGTCACTTTAGAACTAGTAATGAAGGAACGTTGAGTTGCTTCATTGAAAGCTTATTGTATCACTGTGTTAAAAGCTCACTGTACTATGTAGAGTATTATGAGAGAGATGGACTGAGCGATTGTGATTACCTGCATCTGATACAGCATTCATTCTTCAGATCAATCTCATATTCACAATAAAACATTAGTTTGAATGTCCTCTGGGGAAAGCGATATCTTTATCGTTCTATCCTTTCATCTGTTAAGGGTGATTTCCGATCACAGTGCTGCATTTGTTGGCTGCATCTTACAAGGTGTTATCAAAAGTAAAAATAACTTCCTTGTTTACAACCTTGTTTCAGTCTCTTTCAATATATAAAGTCTTTATTGCTGACTCACTCATAAAAAACAGTTTCTTGTCACCATCTAATGGCGGATCAATGTAACTAAAATCACCATCATGAACACACGTTTCTCAATACTAAATACTATAATTAAATACTACTATTATTTATATGAAATATTATTTATTGAATAATAATATGTAATAACCAACAACAAACAGCCATCATAAAATTTGCTAGGCAATTCAGTTAAAAGTACAAAGGCAGCACTCTGATATACAGCATTGAAGTTACATAAAATATAACGTGATGAGATTTTGCCCTCAGCCAAAACTATTTGCTCTAGAACAAATGATAGATTAATGAGACCAAAGACTGCCCGTTAGATTTACCCAAATCTAATTATATCTCACGTTTAACCACTATAGAGACATCAGAGCCAGTGGCAAATTCCAGAAGATCTGGCCGAGGTAAGGCTACTCTCAATGGGTTTATGAGTTCTGAATGGCCGCTGATGCTCTGGAGCTCACATCTCCGAAAACACTGAAGCAAACTTTTAAATGAATCTTTATTAGCAAACCACATGTTTAAACAAGTTGAAAGTACATTCTCACCTAAAAAAAAACTTGCCTGAAACTACATTGTGTGACACAAAAACAGTATTATTCATAAATATATAGTGGATTTGGGCGTCGCTGTGAGAAATACTGCAAGCGGAGTGATACAAACAGTGAAATGGTTGGCGTTCCGATATCACTTGAATCTCGCACTCCTGTCAGCCAATCAGATTCGAGGACCTGAAAGAACGAACTGTGTATATATACATTTACATTTATTTGTTTGTGCTAAGCATACTGCTAATACTTTTACATATTTATGTGCTTAATAAAAATACTCTGCAATTGTACTTTTGGTATACTAAACTGGTATACTTAAAGGGGTGGTTGATTGCGATTTCACTTTTTTAATGTTAGTTAGTGTGTAATGTTGCTGTTTGAGCATAAACAATATGTGCAAAGTTACGAAGCTGAAAGTTCAATGCAAATGGAGACATCGTCTTAAAATTCTGGCAGTTTAATGCCTACAAAACGACAGGTAAGGGACTACAACGAGTTACTTCCCGGGTCAGATACGTCACGGACCCAGATAAACCCCGCCCCCGGGAACATGCAGCAAAGGGGCGAGGCCATGCTACACTGCTTTAGAGAAGAGGAAGAGGAAACTAGGGGTGCACGTAAAAATCTATTCATATATGAATCGCGATTGTGTCTTCTATCGATTCTAATGGATTCACAAGTTTCAAAATCATTAAAGCAGCGGTTCTTAATACTGCATCTCTCTCTCTCTCTCTCTCTCTCTCTCTCTCTCTCTCATTCAGATCGTCAGATCAGCTCCAACAAACTGTTCCAATTATACACTTATTTTCACATAGCTATGAGAAGCGTTATACATGGACGCGCGTGCGGTTGCTGTGCTGTATTAAAGCTTAAATCAGGATAAATCCGTATATTAAAAGCTATCAGAAGCAGTAGCACTTACAAATAACAGCGTATCTAAAAGTATGAACCAAAAAAAACATACCATTAAAAGCCGTGCTTGCACAGGTTCTGCGCGATCCTCTTCACTAATATCCTCTGCGTGTCATTCGGGCTCAAATTGATAAGCAATATAGACGACGCCATTGTTTACAATACAACCGGAGCACATGCCGCTGAGCTGAGGGGTGGGACGTTCAGACGCGCAGTAGAGGCGGTTTAGCCAATCAGAACACACTGGACCAGCTAACCAATCAGAGCCCATTACGTATTTCGGAGGGAGGGGCTTCATAAAACCAGGAAATAATCTGGGCGTTAATCAGAGAAGGGACCGAGAGATGTGGAATAGAGGTAAAGTATGTGAAACATAATGTGTTTTTCAAAAAACTAAGCATGAACATATGTTTTACTGCACCCCATAAACACAGTCAAGCCTAGAAAAAAAGCAGTCAACCACCCCTTTAAAGTCTGTTAAATTGGAACAAATAGTTTTGTACTTAATACACTTTAATTGTGCAGAGGTAGTGCTGAAGTCCAACTAAAGATATACTGAAGTATATCTGATTGTGCTAAAGTGGAACTATTGCAAGTATACTTCAGGTACACTTTAAATATCTTACATTTAAAGACCTTCTGAAAAGGAAAATAATATGTTGCCATGGGCTACATCATGATACAGTATATCAACCATAATTGAATGTGTTGCTATTTGTGCTGTTATATTTTGTATTTAACAAATGTAAATGTTCAGAATGGCTAAACAATGAGGACAATTATTAAGACTTAAGTTGAGAAAATTCAATCAATAAATTAAAAAATTCAAACATCTCAACTTTTTTTTTTTTTTTTACAATGCTCAGGTGAGGCCAGAGATGAAGCTCTAACATGTTTTTCTGGCTTCAATATGCTAAAAGAGAAGGGTGTATACATGTGGAGGGTGAAAGGTTGAGATGTAGAGCGACTGAACAACAAACACCTCTGGCAAGCAAAGCAGAAAGTTAGTGTGGTGTGCATGCAATCCATCTGGGGAATGGTGGAGCTTTAAAAGACGGCATTCAGTGGCTGAGAGCGTTCCTGGGCTTCAGGCTGGCTCCATCCTGTTTATGATTTCACAAGCATGGAACTCATTACACATCCTCTATACGCTCTGATCCATGCTTAGTGCTCCAAAACTCTGCTAGAATCCCCGGAAAGAAGGCAATTTGTTTTCCACACAGGGATGGGAGGGTGTTGCTTCCTCTTTCTGTTTACACTCGCTGAACACGCCGAAAAGTACCTGACATCATCGCAATCACAGCCGCAAAGTTTGATCAGTGTCAAATGCCTGGTGATGATTGTCTAAGTGTATCACCAAGTCAGCAGAGAGATTAGTAAAATAGATCAACAGGTAAACAGATGAGCATGGTAAAAATGTTCTCATTTAGCATTAAAAAAACTTCCTTCCTTATCTACCTACCTTCTTTTTGGTTAGCTGGATTTTTTATTTTTTTAGAAATCACGCTCTCAAAAAAATTAATTGCATAGCGATGTAAAGCACGCTTTGGTGATGTCTGCTCACTGAATCGTCTTTAAAATTTCATCACGCAAGTTGAAACACTGGCAGTGTTTGACTTTAATAGAGTCTCTTTTATGCAACTTTTTGCATAGTTGTTGTCTGTTTAACTATGATGTAGGCTAAAACCATCACACAAAAATAGCAATTCCGTCATCATTTACTCAATCTAAAACCTGCATCTCTTCCTTTCTTTTACGGCAGTCTTCTCAAATTTTGGGGGCCAGGGTCCCCTTACAGGGGACTATATTTAGTAAGGACCTCCTATATTTATAACAGTGATTAAGCATATTCTTGCTACAAATTTGTACTCTTAAATGACACTGGCACTTCTGTTTTATGTATTCATTAGTATTATTTGCTTTTTTTAATGGTTAAATTAAAAGGTAGAAATCAAAAATCATGTCTAATTAATTAAAATAATAAAACTTGTAAAATGTAACAGTTTTTTTATATTTTTACAATCATAGGGCACTATGAAATGTTTGATTGTTTGAAATTCTGTGTTGTCTTTTTTGTGGATTTATGAATTAATACCAATTATCTATCTATCTATCTATCTATCTATCTATCTATCTATCTATCTATCTATCTATCTATCTATCTATCTATCTATCTATCTATCTATCTATCTATCTATCTATCTATCTATCTATCTATCTATCTATCTATCTATCCCTTGTCTAATTAACTAGTTCTGTCTATATGTCTGTCTGTCTGTACCTCTGTTTTATCAACTAATTCATAACTACTGTAAGTTTACTCCTTACCAGTAGATGGTGCACACAAGTTTCTGTATGAAAGAAGAAATTAAAATAGTCTAACCCAATCCTGCAGTGAGATGGGTTGAGACACTTGGCAGTGTTTGAAAAAGAGAAAGAGACTGTGCCTTTTTTTCCCACTTTGCCACTTTCTCTCTTCATTGACCTGTGAGAAGAAACTCATCGCATAACCCATAAAAAAAAAAAAAAAAAAATGCAGCCAGGCCTGTATCAGCAGTCCACATAACTGTATTACTTACATCCAGAAAAAAAAAAAAAAAAAATGATATGTTTCTCAGCAAAAGCAATGCTGTATGATTCCAACTGCTGACGGTGCACAGTGATGGAGGCTTTCAGGTCCCTGATCAGTAACTCTAGCATCACCACAAATCCTGGATTTTGAAAATACAGCAACTTAGATTTCAGCAAAGCGGGATAGGCTGAGAAAAAAAAAAAATAAATAATAAAAAAAAAATAATAATAAAATGACTCTCTTGCATTTAATAAGTGGGTCTAGCATTTTCTAAGGACTTTAATCATTTACAAAACACTGATTTTAAATACTGCCTGCTCCATTCTGAAGAGCTTCAAACATTTAATAAATCCACTCACACACAGAGGCACATCACAGCTGCAATGCTATTGTACAGTTTTGTTTACAACCCTACATATAAATCACCTCTTAAGCGCTGACTTGGCTTGAGATGGTGTTATGTGGATTTGTGTTTATCAAATAGAAACTGCTACTGTGCAATTTCCATGTTTCAATTACTTAACTGAATATGACTTTAATTGCTCTTTAATATAAAGGCCTACTCATGGAAAATACAAGACAGAGTGTGAAGAATGTATCTGAGTACATCGCATTTTGTAAATACCATGATATATGTTTAAGGTAATCATTAGATAGCAATCTATATATTAAAGTTTCAATGGTATTACCATCTGATACCATGATTGTGCTATGGTACCACCCAAGTTTTTTTTTTTTTTTTTTTGTTAACACTTTAGTATAGGGACCAATTCTCACTATTAAGTAGTTGCTTATTAGGATGCTTAACATATTGGCTGTTTATTAGTACTTATAAAGCACATATTCTGCATGATCGTATTCTACACCCCAACCCAATACATGAACTTAATAACTACCTCACTAACTATTAATAACCAGCAAATTAGGAGTTTATTGAGGCCAAAGTTGTAGTTAATGGTTTGATAATAGCGAGAATTGGAACTTAAAATAAAATGTGACCCCTTTTTTAAGAGTTGAGGGTAAAGGATGGTCTTTTAGATTGTTTTCTGTTGTTCATGCAGCACACAGAATGGTGATATCTGATTTTGTGGTTTAATGTAATGCAGGGCAGACAGCTTCATAATAACTGGTATCATATGGATCTTGGTCTGTCTAGTCTAGTTTCATCTGATACAAATTAGAACCTGTTGTCATGCCGAAGGGAATAAAATTAGATACTCTGAAGGCGGAGTGGGGTTTACAGTACATATGGTTTATGACAGCATCTTTTGATAGAATATACTGCAAGACAATACTCTCTCAGCTCTGAGGTCAAGCACACATATTATGGAAGCAATCTTTCTAGTCCAGATGATGGAAATGTGTGAAACTAAATGTTTCATCATGGTAACATTTTTATATGATGTAAAGGCAATTGGCACTAGTATTACACCAGTTCTTTTTCAAAAGCTCTGCAACAATTTAAACTGCACTGGAGCTTTACTGTTTTGATCTCACTAAAGGTACAACAAAATCCCTCTAATTATAAAAGAATAAAGTCATATTATTGTCATTGTTCTGAGACAAAATGATCAAAATAGGGTAAAAAAGGAAATGAGGAAGGAAAGAAAGAAGGAAAGAAGAAGGGATGTAGGGAAGGAAGGACACTGAAAGAGGGATGTACAGTAAGGAAGGAAAGACGTGCATTGAAGGAAGGATGGAAGAAATGACATTATAAGTGAAAGACATTGAAGGTATAGAATAAAGAAAGGATGGCTGGAAGGAAGGACGTAGGAATGGAAGGAAGAACATTGGAAGGAGGGATTTAAAGAAGGACACTGAAATTAGGGGCAGAGGAAATTACATTATAAAGAAAAGATATAAGGACATTGATGGATGGAAGAAAGGACATTGACATGAATGAAACAAGAAAGGACACTGAAAGAAAGGATGGAAAAAAGCCAATGAAAGATAGGAAGTACATAAGGAATGATGTTGGAAGGAAGGGTGTTATAAAAGGAAGGAAGAAAGGACATTGAAAGGAAGGAGGGAATAACACTGAAAAAGACGGAAAGATGTAAGGAATGATGTTGAAATGAAGAAACAAAATTATAAATGCATGGAAAGGCATTTTAAACGAAAAGCAGAAGGACATTATAAAGGAAGGACGGACACGAATATACAAAGGGAAGGAGGGAAAATATATAACACACTCACACAATGCACCCTAGTTGTTTTTTTTGTTTTTTTTTGTGAACTTAAGATTGGCCTTCCAACTTCTTCTTGTTTCACTGCCGTAAAAGATCCACTGCAGTTCCAGCTGATGGCTTTCTCGACAGCTCTTCCTGTCTTGTCATTGTCAGGGGACAAAAAGGCAAAGTGGTGGTGATCATGACTCCCTGTTTTAATTATCCCTCCCTTGAGCACTTCCTTACATGGCATCACTGGCAGAGTAAACAGCTAGATGTCAACAAAGAGTAAAATATTAGCACGACTTGCCTCAGGCTACTGTTTCATTCTCACCACGCCGGTAACCATGATAAATGCAACCATTAGGACGTTAATAGAACGTTCGGAACGCTTTCCATCTCCATAAGATAATTGACCTGGTCTGCAATGCAAAGGTCAGACGGAATCAATGCATGAATGCATTATTAATCAGAGTCCTCAGTTTGTTTAAAAAGGATCAAATGACCTTTATGCAACATTGAATTGATCATCACAGTATGAGCTGCCCTGTGAGAATAAATAGACCTCAAACTACAGTATGAACCCTGGGGGATAAATGATCACTGGCCTCTGACCTCCAAACGTTTAACCACCGAATAACCAGAATCCCATCAGAGAGGAAGTTTAGCAGATGTCCACTATGAGGAAATGTCCATCTGGGGTGTCAAATTCTGTTCTTGGAGCAGGGGTGTCCAAACTGTCATGCAGAGTTGAGCTCCAACACTAATTATACACACCTGAACCAGCTAATCAAGGTCACTAGAAACGTCCAGGCAAGTGGAGTGGAACTGGTTGAAGTTAAAATCTACATGAAGCTGGCCCTCCAGAAGCATGATTGGATAACACGGTCCTGAAGGGTCAAGGTCAGGGGTGTCAAATCCTGCTCCTGGAGGGCCACTTTCCTGCACAGTTCAGCTCCAACCCTACATAAACACAACTGAAACAGCCAAATCAAGGTCTTCAGAATTACTGGGAGAATGTAAAAGTTGAAAAAATGCATCAATCCGGATCCTATGAATGTGTCACATGCTGTCTACTGAGTTATTTTCATCTGATTGATTTTTGAAGGCAAATATCTCACTATCCAGTGGGTTCAAATCCATGACAGTTGAGCTAAAAATAAACTGGCATCTTAAAGTTGTGGTTGGTGGTTAGTTTGTGTGTACTGTAAGTGTATGGTATTTGAACAACTTAAATATTGGCTTACCCTGTTGAGAAAAAAAAAAAAAAAACATTGTATGCTGGTTAGGTATGTTTTGAAGCATGGCTGCTGGTTTAAGCTGGTCCTTAGCTGGTCACGAGCTGGTTTAAGCTGGTCATGTGCTGGTCCTAAGCAACTAGCTCCTGCTCAGGACCAGCTTAGGACCATCACATGACCAGCTTAAACTAGCTCATGACCACCTCAAACCAGCTCAAACCAGCAGCCATGCTTCAAAGCATACCTAACCAGCATATGCTTTTTATTTATTTATTTTTTTCAACAGGGTAGTTCTCACCAAAGTTCTCTTTATTTTTATTTTTTTTGTTATTCATTAGACTGTTATGCTACCTCAGAAGCCTGTCTGAAATCAGTTTCAGGAAGTGCCTTTGTGTACAAACACAAGCAGTCAAGCCAGCTTCGGACACAGCCACTAGAAATTTTCAGGCAAGTGTTTTGGGGCAGGTTGGAGTTAAACTCTGCTGGACGTTGACCCTGCAGAAGCAGGATTAGACACCCCTAGTCTAGTTACTGCAAAATTGAGCTACAACCTAATTTAAACACATCTGAACCATCCGATCAAGGTCTTCAGGGATACTAGAAACTTCTAGTCAGGTTGGTTGAAGCCAAGTAGCAGTATTGGACACCCCTGGTAGAGGTTTTGTAATGTTATTAAATGTGATGGCAGTGGTTGGTGGTCTAGTGGTTAAGTTTCAGCACTGGAAACTTCAGGTCATGTATGAACTAAACCCTTTCTAGAAATGCTGGCTATAATAAAAATAAATTAACATACTTGATAGTACATTTATATGTGTTCACAGAGACAGTGATTGTATTTATATACTGTTAGTCAGGGTCACTGATAAGGGAGGGCAACTGGACTTACTTGTAGCAGTATCCATTTGTATTAGCTAGCAAATCATGCAAGCTCTACTGTCTACACTCCCATTGATAGTCATCTACACTAATTTGTATAAAATGAAACTCTGCTTAGCTAACATTTGTTGTTGTTTATTGCATCTTAAATTGTCAACTCTTACTGAAAATGAATGAGTAAAGGTCACTCTGTTTCTGCAAAAAAAACTGAGTGCAACTGCAACGGTATTAAAAAGCAGTTGCTGCAGTGGCTGTTTGGGGAACTTGTGGGTGTGAATAGCTGCCTTGACTCTTGTGAAACAGATTAAAGCTCAGCAGTGACCTGTCTTTCGTCCTTGACCTTTTCCTGCTAGAGAATCATTCCTGACTTCACTTTACACCTCTAGTGAAAGCAATTCTGGATTTAGGCATGAAATCTATAAGGCGGGTCAAATCCATAAGTTGCTTTCTCATGGATAATTATTAATGTGCAAATCTTTTTGTTTATACGCTGAATTTGAAATTTGGTTCAAGATGTTTGCATCACATCTCACTGCTTTGACCAGCCACTGCAGCAATGTCCCATTAGGAACTGATCCTTTGCAAACCCAAGTGTCATATTTAGTAAACATAAGAGATTTGGCAAAAACCCTATGCCAGATTCAACAGGTCGGAATGCATTATGCTCAGCACATACATTCAAGGGAAAGTCGGAGGTAGTTTTGCTGTAAGGCATGTGTAAGCTATATCTGAAAATCCCCTTTCAATCTTTCATTTCAAACCAAATCAGCCGTGGAAGCACAAACAAGAGAATAACACAATAATGCAATGCATGGTGTTGTCTCAGACTAAAGGAGAAAATGGCTAAGAATCCCAGCCACCATCTGAAGATCTGCCCGCATCCCACATCACAGGCGCAAGGCAAAAAATGCTCCCCACTAGCTTTCTATCTGAATGAAAATCAGCCCTCTCCTTTTATTGCAAAGGCGCCCTCAGGGACATGTGAATGTTAGTGTTTTCATTTGAGTGCTTTCCTCCGTAGAGTGTTTTTTTTTTTCGCCTGTTGCAACTGTCTCTCATACACGATGAGATTCTGATTCTGAATCTCAGCAAGTGTGATGAATGCAAATTCCAGAATATGGAATCATAACAAGAGATTCCACACTATTCCTAGGACACCAATTAAATAAGTACATTTTTGATATTGACATTGTGGTAACACTTTAGTATAGGGACCAGTTCTCACTATTAACTAGTTGCTTATTAGCATGCCTATTATTAATATATTGGCTGTTTATTAGTACTTATAAAGCACATATTCTGCATTACCATATTCTACATCACTAATCCTAAACTTAATAAGCAGCAAATTAGGAGTGTATTGAGGCAAATGTCATAGCTAATAGCGAGAACTGGACCTTAACATAAAGTGTTCACAACATTGTGAACTCCTTTGTGCAAACAATCAGATTTCCAGCTTCCACTGAAGTACAAGATGGTTTTTGGCACATTTTCAAATCATTCTCATATCATAAAATTTGCATGGAGAATACTAAGAAATGCTGAATTTCTTTTTCTTTCTTTATTTCTTTCAACTTTTAAAATAAATGTTTATGATAATGATATCATTTATAATGTGAAGCAAACAAGACTTTTTGACCAATGTCCAAAAAATATTTTTAAGTAAGGATAAATACTACTACTACTACTAATAATAATTAAAACAAATATTTTTAAGTATATATAGAAATAAATTAGTAAGTAAAGAACCCCAACTCACTTATGTACATTCAATAACTATGTGTGACATTACAAATCAATAGTGATCCACTGTATTAATGAAGGATCATGCTGAATACATTAATTAATCTCTGTTGCATCCAATACAAACAGAATATGATATGTGCATATAGTGTGTCGCGTATATCTCCTATGATCTGTGACTCCCTTTATATTCTACTGAGGGGCTAAATAAATTGAGAGACAAAAGCAAAGCTCATTCTGTTTATCAATAGATGACATAAGCAATGCAAAGAAATTAGCCCCGCAGAGTCTTCTAACCTCAGTTAAACTACATGTAAATAAGTATTGAGCAATTTTTTTCAATATGCAGACTAACTGCATTTTTATTATAACACTTTGGATAAGTAAATGACTACCTAAAGAAAAAAAAAAAATCAATAGCTATATACATTTTACATCAGTTGTCTATAGACTGTCTTTGCAGTCAGTTTTAGTTCCATTATGATGGTGGTTTGGCATTGGAGAGGCCAGTCTCCGCACTACACGAGAAAATATTCCAGAACCATACACATTACTGATGGATACATCTCTTTGATGTATGGCTGGAACTCTCCCCTGACCTGCTTTAGTTTTCACGTTTTGAAAGATTCTGAATTTATCCCTTCAGCGCACAATTGCTGGCCAGCAGAAGCCGACTAATGAAAAATGTGCTTAAGGTTCAGCGGCGACAGAGTCGGCTGCGCCAGGTGGGGCAGATATAAACCAGCTTGCGTGCGTGTCCGGCACCTATTTATGGAAAATAAATGAGTTTGACTCTGTCCTCCAGCCAAATCATACGTTCTTTCACAAAGTCCTCTTAAGGAGCCACATGGAGAGCTGCTCGAAGTGGAACAAACCGGAAATGCGCAGCCATCTGTGCAGAAACCCAAAGGCTCTCGAGTGATAAATGAATCAGTGGTATAAGCCAGGTCCAGACCATATTCTCAGTCTCTGCGTGCTTCAGATACATAGAAGCACGAAATTACCCGCCGTCTGCGTACACACTTCTCGAGAGTCTCCTGAGGCAAATCACAGATGATATTTCACTGTAAGTGTATTCCACAGCCTGAGCCCTCGCGGCATCGCGATGCAGGAGATCTCCATGGCCTGCGGCGAGAACTCCAGTCCATACTTCATGCAGAGAAGCATCTGACTTACTCCGCATCCTGGCAACTGCTGAAATGAATGAATGCATGTGGGGAATTACAGTGGAGGAGTTGCGCTCTGCAGCGCTCGACTGGCGGAATCAATTTTCAGATTGCGTTGTCCACTTCATTGAGGCCCCAGGCTTCCTCGCGTTTTAGTCAAGTCACACCCTGATTGAGTAATCCTTCATTTTTTCTCTCTCTTTCCTGGTCTCCTGCTCAAAAACAGGTGAAGCTTATTTCACAAGTGACCTTTACTCATTTTCAAACTAACACATGCAGTAGAAGGTCTGAGTGTGTGAGAGGTTTGAACTCACAGTAGTTACTGTTCATGCTGTAGAGGTTGTTCGTATTTTATTTCAGGGGTTTGGTTTCCAACCCTGCTCCTGGAGAGCTAAAGTCCTGCAGATTTCAGCTCCAACCCCAATCAAACACACCTGAACCAGCTAATCAAGGTGTTCAGGGTTACTTGATAATTACAGGCAGGTGTGTTGGAGCAGGGCTGGAACTATAGAGTGCATGATGGTACTGTAGCTCTCCAGGAGCAGGGTTGGAGACCCCTGCTTTATTTGATATATGGCAAAATGGAGACAAAACCTCTCTTGAAGGGATAGTTCACAAAAAAATTTCATTCCAAACCTGCATGCCTTTTTCTTTTTTTTTCCTTTGGAACACAAAAGCTGTTGGTAACCAAACAGCTTTAGTGACCATTGAAGTCCACTGGATGGATTAAAAAAATAAAACAAAAAAAAGCATTCTCAACATATCTTCTATAATGTGCCACAAAAGAAAGTACATCATATAGGTGAGTAAATGATAATATAATTTTCATTTTTGGGTGAATTTTGAAGAGCTACAGTAATTTACAGAAAAACACAATTTAGTCATCATTTACTCACCTTTATGCCATTCCAAGCTAGTATCATTTTCTATCATCAAGGTGATATTTGAAAATTGTTTCAGCTGTTTTTACCCATAAAGTCGAAGTCGTTGGGGTCCATCAGTTTTGAGCTCAAAAAATAAACATATCCTAAATGTAATACTAAAACTCCATACAGTAGGGGGAGCAAGTTACAAATCACATAATTCACTTCACACATTCTCAGTTTAGTCCTCATTCCATATGTGAGGAAGTACTGTAAGAGCCATGTGGCAGACACAGCAGATTTTAAAGGAGAACTCATTTTGAGGTAAAAAGTAACTTTCTATACTTCATTTATTTTTGTGATGGCAGTCCCTGCTTTGTAGTTAAACTCATCAAAGTTAAATTTGTTTATTGTGTGTCTGTGTAGATATTTTTGATGCAAGTTGTTAGTGCTAATGTTTTGGATGCTAGCTGTAAGGTGAGCTAGTTCATGGCCACAAGACTCAGGGTTAGTTGTAACATCAATGAAACATGTTATAACTTACTCCAAGCATTCATTCATTCATTCATTTATTCATTCATTCATGCATGCAACCTATGAATTTCAGTATGCCTAGGTCTTGGAAGAGAAAGAGAAACCGAGGAGTGTCTCTAAATGTTCGATTTTATTATGGCCAATTATGTCGTCTGACATTAACAAGCGTGCTTACACACACACGTTTGTTTTACTATACTTGTGAGGACTTTCATAGGCTTCTATTATTTTTATACTGACCTAACAATATTTTCTATCGCCCTACACCAGGGATAGGCAATTTTGGTCCTGGAGGGCCAGTGTCCTGCAGCGTTTAGCTCCAACCCTAATCAAACACACCTGCCTGTAACTTTCTAGTGATCTTGAAGACATTGATTAGCTTCTTCAGGTGTGTTTGATTAGGGTTGGAGCTAAACTCTACAGGACACTGGCCCTCCAGGACCGAAACTGCCTATCCCTGCCCTACACCAACCCTACCCCTAAACCTACCCATCACAGAAACCTTTTTGCATTTTTACATTTTAAGAAACTTCATTTAGTATTTTTAATTTATTTCCCTTGTGAGGAGCGGCCAAATGTCCTCACAAACTCAAATGTCAGGTTTTACTATCCTTGTGGGGACCTCTGGTCCTCACAAGTACAGACAGACAGAGACGTTATTCAGTGGAAAACACTGAATTAAAAAAAATAAAATAAAATCTTGGCTGATTTATATAGTGAACTGACTTCCAGTTTTTCAGTTGTTGGTTTTTTTTTTTTTTTTTGTTTTGTTTTTTGGTGGATATTGTAATGTTACATCTCACCCCAGGGTATGTTACAACTAATCTGGACTATGGGGTGAATTGTAATATTTCACTCCTCGTGTTTGAAACTAAACCATGCATTTTCTGTTTGTGCTGCAAAGATAACAGCTATGTCATTTAATAGCAGACACTTGTAACTAGTTTGAGTCACATTTTGAATGCACTGGCTTAAAATAACTCCAAGTTACAGACAAAAAATAAAATGTTACAACCATCCCTGGTCTCCCCTACATGTCTTCTGAAGCACTGCAACCACACTGTGATGAACAGACGTAAATTTAATTGGTTAATCGTTCTTATATCAAACTACTGATCCACTCAAAATCAAATCAAATATGAAATCAAATATGGTGATGTCAATAACATCATAACTCATTGGTTCTTGTATATCCTAACATCATAGCATCATGACACAAGGTTACCAAAATAGTGTACACTCTTAAAAATAAAGGTGCTTCAAAAGGTTCTTCAAGCGATGCCATATGTGGTAGTATGGCCCTTTAAGTATGTTGCGTGTATTGCGTGTTAATCACGTTACGTGCTTGTATAGGAGCAGGTGAGGTCTCAGTCTCTTATTGGCATTGTTGCTTGATTTGTTGGTGTGACGCTCATATCTTTACGCCTCGGGTAAGCAAAGTTGTTTGAAACCTTAAGAGTTGAGATGAATGGGTGCGGGGTGGATTTTAATGTATGTTATTGATGATTTGTTGGTTGTGTAATTTTAGATTGGCTGGCTGGGTGCATCCAAACCATGTTAAATGTGCATGTAAATCTAGCACATTTGAAAGGTAATTCTCCCTCTTATCGTATTTATGCGAGGAAACAGTTGGGGGAGGGGGAGAAGAAAAAAACAAGGAGATAACGTTTGTTGTTTTGCAGAGCCTGCTAGCTGCTGCTTTGCTTTGGCTTGAGTTTCAGCTGTTCCAGTTTGGGACGCGATATTCCCGCTTGTGCGCCTGCTGTATTCTTGACTTCAAGTCTTTGTAATCTTCGCTCGATGGTGGTGGACTTATCGTTGCCGTGGATGTGCTCTAAGCTTCGGGCCTTGTAGCCTGCCGCCACCCGAACTGTCTCAGCACTTGGTGCGTTGTTGGTTGATTGTGTGTGCGTGTATGAGTGAGTGTATGTACGTGAGTGGGTATTGATTTGTGTAAGTTATTTGGGTTTTCTTCCTTTATTTTCTTTTTTGTGGGAGGTGTTTATGTATTTTTCTTTAATTATACACGTATACTTTGATAAGTTATGTTGTTAATCTTGTGATTTGTATCGGGTTACCTACCATTTTGTCTGGCTCAAATCTGTATTACTCATTCAGAACCTGGAGATTGCTATTTTGGGGTTGACTTCATTGGATTGCTTTTTTTTGTATTGTGGTGTGATAATATGGTGTATGGGTTTTCTTTTCTTAGTGGTTTGAGTGTTTTGGTTTATGGTTGTTGAAGGTTTTTTTTTGTGTTCTGATTGTCTTATCCAGTGTTTTGATGTTAGACAATTTTTTGCCCAAGAAAGAAAACAACTAGCAAGCAATAGACACATTGAGTGTAATTTCTTTTTTTTTTCTTTTTTTATTATTATTATTATTATTATTATACTTTTGGGGTTGTATGCTATAATTCAAAATATACTGATTATTGTATGATTGATATTTTGTGTGTGGTGGGTATAACGGTGGTCGGGTTATTGACCCATTGATAGAGCCTCTTTGTAGGCTACTTCCTGAGGTATAGTACATACCATTATAGTTTTGTATTGTGGCCCTATATGTAAGGTACCTTGGCCACCCTAAATATTGTACCCAGTGTTTGCGCCAGTGTTAATTTCGTCAACGAAGACGACGACGAAAAATATTCGTCAACGAACCTTTTTTCTGTGACTAAGACGAGACGTTGACGAGCTAAAACTAATATCTGATGATAAAAACTATGACGAAATTTATGCAGCGTCTTCCTTGACGAGACGGGACTAAAATGTTATTTGAGGACTACCGGACATTCAAAATACATCCTATCCACCTTATTTTTCCCGTTAGAGCGGGCGCCGCCATTTGTAAATTTAATGTGTCTGGCTTCCGGTGTCATCAGCTTCCAGCTATTTTTAGCTGTACAGAACAGCTCGTTTTGCTGCTTGATATTGCAAAATTGGTGAGTCTTACCATGTTATTTTAGTGTATTGTCTTAATTATGAACACTGGTTTGTAGTTCAAGCAGTTTTACCGTTTACTGCACTGTGTTATTCTTCTCGTTATTTCCCTATAGCGGCTAATGAACCGGAAGTCTCGCACATTGACAGAAACGCTACTTCCGTTGAAGAATAAGGTGTGGATAGGCTAAGTTAACTGTCTTGTCTTTCAAAATGTGCGTCTCTGTCATTGGATAAGGGGCGTTTCCTTGTCTAGTCTCAGTATGGCAGCTGCAGTGGACGGATAGGCTACCAAAACGCGAACTAGCGATCTGAAACAATGGCCTCAGCACCCGAAAGGTTAGGGACTGGGTGACCACTGGTCACTGACCAGACGTCCCGTTTTTCCTGGGAGTCACAATTCATTGTCGATCAACTTAAAGTTAGTGAAGGCGGGATAGGCGGAATCGCGCTGATAGAAGTGCTCTCTCGCTCGCACGCTCCACTTCTTCAGTTCTCATACAGCGCGCGATCAGTTCTCAGCGCTCAAATACACACACAGCAGTCCAAATGTCTATCGTGTAGAGTATCTCATGTAAATACAGTCGGTTATGGCTTAAGTGAGTGTAAACAGGTGAGTGAAAACTGAATGTGTCAGTATTACATGCATACCTTCTGTCTTAAAGGGCAGCATTCCTAATTATCTGTGTCAATGTTAACCAACAAAAGATGTTAAATAAATGTATAATTGTTAAGTAAACCTACTGTATCTGAAAAATGAGTTTAATTTGTATCCAAAATGTATTCCAGTTTTTCTAAATTCAATCCTTGATTCAAATTTCTCATAAGCTTAATTGATTTGGTCTAAAGAGAGAAGAATTGATGATTATTTTTGTTTGAATACTACATATAAAATAGCTACCAAAATAAATGTTGGTAACTGCAGTTTGACTAAAAGTAATGACTAAAAGTTGACAAAAATGCAATGACTTTTCGTCGACTAAAACTAGACTAAAACTATGAAAGACTCAAATGACTAAAATGTGACTAAGACTATTAAGCATTTTCGTCTCAAGATAAAGACTAAATCAAAAATGCCTGCCAAAATTAACACTGGTTTGCGCTGGTTAAGTAAATTGTGAATAAAGGGTGGGAGGGTTTTATATTGATGAGTTAGTGTTTTAAATAGTGAATGTAGAAAAATAAAATTGTGATCTTAAGTGAACATCTGTCTTTGCTTGTCACTTTCCATTTAGTTGGAAACTTACCATTGGGGAAGAAAAAGTTGTATTCTGGGGCTGGGTAGTGGTAGTTATAATCATTATTTCGCCGCCAGTTACACATAGAAGAACCATTTTTAGTTCCACAAAGAACCATTCAGTCAAAGGTTCTTTAAAGAACCATCTCTTTCTTACCTTTTTATAATCTGAAGAACCTTCTTTCACCACAAAGAACCTTTTGTGAAACAGAAAGGTTCTTCAGATGTTAAAAGTTCTTTATGGAACCATTTAGACAAAAAGGTTCTTCTATGGCATTGTGAAGCCCCTTTATTTTTAAGAGTGTACTATACAGCTGGCCATATGTATACAGTGCCCTCCACTAATATTGGCACCCTTGGTAAATCTGACCAAAGGTGGCTGTGAAAATAAATCTGCATTGTTTATCCTTTTGATCTTTCATTCAAAAAAATCGAACCTATCATTGAAGTAAAACAATTGAAAGTGGGGAGAAAATCTCATGATAAAATGTTTTTTTCTCCAATGCATGTAGGCCACAATTATTGGCACCCCTGAAATTCTTATGAGTAAAATATCTCTGAAGTATATTCCCATTCATATATACTTTTTTTTTTTTTTTTTTTTTTTTTACCAGGGATACTAGGAGCGTGAAGTTGTCCAGCTATTATTTCCTGTTCCAAAGGATTATAAATATAAAGAAAACAAATTCCCTTAATCATCCATCACAAGGAGTAAAACCAAACAAAGTTCTTATGTGCAGAACAAGATTGTTGAGCTTCACAAAATAGAAAGTTGCTGTAAGACAAAAGCTGAAAATCTACATTTCCACCATCAGGGCAATAATTAAGAGGATCCAATAAACTAAAGATGTTACAAATCTGCCTGGAAGAGAATGTGTGTCTATCATCCTAATGCATGGTGAGGAGGAGAGTTTGAGTGGCCAAAGACTCTCCAAGGATCACAGCTGGAGAATTGCAGAGATTAGTTAAGTCTTGGAATCAGAAAGCCTAAAAAAATATACATTAAACAGCCCCTACATCACCACATATTGTTCAGGAGGGTTTCACGGAAAATTCTTCTCATCCAAAAAAAAAAAAAACAAACAAAAAAATCCAGCATATTCAGTTGTCAGACACGGCTGGAAATTCAAATGACACTGGCTTCTATGGTCAGATCAAACAAACAAACAAAAAAGCTTTTTGGCAGCAAATCCACTAGATCTGTGGTTTTCAAACTTGTTCCTGGGGACCCACAGCTCTGCACATTTTGCATGTCTCCCTAATTTACACACCTGATTCAGATCATCAGCTCATTAGGAAAGAGCTCCATGAACTCAAATGAGTGTGTCAGATGAGGGAGACATGCAAAATTTGCAGAGCAGTGGGTCCTGAGGAACAGGATTGAAAACCACTGCACTAGATGAGTTTAGTACAAACGGGGATAAAAAGTACCCCATGCCCACGGTTAAATATACTGCTGGATCTTTAATGTTGTGGGCCTGTTTTTCTGCCGGAGGTTCTGGATATCTTGTTCAGATGCATGGCATCATGGATTCTCTCAAATATCAACAGATAAAAAATCTAAAGCTGACTGCCTCTGTTAGAAATCTTATAATGGGGCTGTGGTTGGATCTTCCATCAGGACAGTCATCCAAAACAAACATCAAAATCAACACAAAAATGAGTCACTGAGCACAAAATGAAGCTTTCGCCATGGCTGTCCCAGTCCTCTGACCTGGACCCTATAGAAAATGAGTGAGGTGAACTAAAGAGGAAAAGCACCAACATGGAGCTGTGAATCTGAAGGATCTGGAGAGATTCTGCATGAAGGAATGGTCTCTAATCTCTTATCAGGTGTTCTCCAAACTCTTCAGGCATTACAGAAGAAAACTCAGAACTGTTATCTTGGGAAAAGGACATTGCAGTAATTGGGTGCCAATAATTGTGGCCAATATGAACTAGAGAAAGCATTTATTTCACAATGAGATTTTCCCCCCACTTTCAATTGTTTTACTTCAATGATAGGTTAGAATTTTGTGAAGTTTTTGAATGAAAGATGAAAAGGATAAACAGTGCAGATTTATTTTCACAGCCACCTTGTATGTGTGTGTGTGTATATATATATATATATATATATATATATATATATATATATATATATACACACACACACAGTGCCCTCCACTAATATTGGAACCCTTGGTATATATATATATATATATATAATAACATTGTGCCTTCAAGCAAAAAATAAAAAAATAAATAAATACTGATATGACTGGAGCATGTGTGCAGCTTTAATATATATTTTTTTTTTTTCTGCCCACGTGGTCTTGAATACATGAGTTGAAAAGTCATTTCAGACGAGAACGTCTTTACATTTTGATTACATTTTTGTTTTGTAAACTATTGTGCACTGATGAATCTTGAACAGCAAAACCACAAAAAAACATTTAAAAAGTAAATAATACATTGTCTTTGAATACATAAGCTAAAAACGTTAAATATTTAATGTCACATTATTTGATGCTACATACATTTTGGGGAGTACGGAAAAAATAGCAGAACACAAGCCACTGCTAAGGTTTCTTTTAGGAGGGCAGTGCACTTCCTCACACAATGCAAACAGGATTTAACAGTGTTGTGGAGCTCTTCCCCACCATATGCTGCTGAGGAGGCACATTTACAGTGTTTGTGAGACTTTGTGCATTACAGCACATCCATAAGTGATACTTTTTTTTTCATCTCTTTTTTCCTCCCATTAGTGCCTGAGGTACTCAATGCAGAGATCAAAGTGACATTTGAATTGCCCCGCAGGCAGCCATGGGCAGGGAGATGTCACACAACTGAGAGAGAATGACAGCGAGATAGAGAGATTGGCACAGATACAGACTAAAACGAATGAGGGAGACAGACCAGGAGAGAAAAGAAAGGTGGAAGTGAGTAGGTGATGTTGGGTGGTGGGTCTCATTGGACCCCCAGTGGACCTGTAAAAGCAGCGGCACCAGGCTACTTACAGGACAGCAAAGTGTAAAAATGTTTTAATAAGGTTTCACTTAAACAGCCAATAGTGTGTATATATATATACACACATATACACACACACACAATTATTATTATTTATTTATTTATTTTGCTTTTCCATTTGCTTTTAAATTAAATCTACATATCCAGGATTGTGGAGAGGTCAAATGTCCTATTTAATGAATTGGTCACTGAAAAATCTGTTGCACATTAATCTAAATATTCATAATTCAGCTATGAATTATTAATTGTTCTTAATTTATTTTCTATGTGCAAACTCACACTCCAGAGAGGTGGCATATTTTATCATAAACTTATATTAAACTATAACTGCTCTCTAAATGGATAGTTCTATTTTTTTTCTCCAATTGTTTGCCTTCGTTTTGTTATAAGAAAAAAAAAAAAGATTAAACTGTCATCAAAAAATTGGAACACCATCATTTTATTTGTGTTATTTTTCAATATTTATATAAAGATTTTAATGTTTGACCCTGGTCCCAGACCCATACTATTGAACTATGAAAATCCATCATAATAATATAAATTATTACAGGTTTAAAATTAAAATATGAGTGAAGAATAAAGTAAACAACAACAAACAAACAAACAAATAAATAATAATAATAATAATAATAATAATATTTTTTGTGAGAATTGATCAAACCAACAACCATAACTAAAATTTCAGATTCATTCATTCATTCATAATTGGTGGTAATGTTCATGAATTTAAACGAGGGGGAAAAAAATCACTTTTGATTCATTTTATGTACAATACTGGACATTGGTAGTAGATTAACTGAAAATTAAACTAGTGACAGTTGTTATAAGAGTTCTTACTTCATTTTAAATAAATCCACATGAGGGTAACTATTTTTTGAATGAACTAATGCTTCAACAAACATTGATATTTTGGTAATGATTCACAATAAGGTTATATTTTAACATTAGATACCAACATTAGTTAACATGAAACATACTTCTAAAGCATATAGCAATCTTATTGAATGTTAATTTCAACATTTCCTAATACATTTCTGCAACCAAAAGTTGTATCTGTTAATGTTTAAAAAGATAAGTAAATACTGCAGCAAATGGATTGTTCATTTTTAGATAATGTTAATTAATGCATTAACTAATGTTAACTATTAGGACCTTATTATAAAGTGTCACCGACATGTTAAATATCTGTCTCTAACAGGTGAAACAGATGTCCTCACCTCATCTGGTTTTGACCTGTTATTGTCTTGATTCGGTGAGTGTGATGGCAAGGAACTGATCATTTGCTTCTGGTCTGCAGGTGGCTCCTGAAACCTATCTTCAACTACCATTATAAACTCACTTCATAATCTTGAGTGAAAAGAGGCAAATCACTCTGCTAGTGTCCATGCACTTCTATTCCAATCATGTGTGTGGTGAAGGAGAGGAAAAAGTGAAAACAGAAAATGACATGCTAATTATTTGTCAGTTGCTACAGGGAATAAATGCCAGTCGACGGCTCATGTTTGTCTTCATCACAAATGCTCTTGTCCCCAGTTCGCTCTGCTGTGTGACAGTCTGAATCTGGTCTACTTTAAAACGAACAGTTTTCCCTGCATATTTCAGTAATGCTAACCTCGCATATAACCCACGGGCGTAAGGTTGACATGTTACTGACATCATCTCTCTCGGGCGTCTCCACTCAGGGAGGTTTATATGCTCTGGGCTTCTTTGAGACACCTTGTATAATCATTTCATTTCATTAGCCACAAGCTAAAACCATGCTAAACCCTCTCTGGGCTCACCCCACCTCCGTTAGCATAATGTGCTTTTAATTGGATTCAGAAATATTCTCTTTAAAGCAGTCTAAGATTACAGATATCAACAAACCGAACTACGCTCCTCAAGACAGTGTACTTTATGATCATCAAGACGCCTGCAAATTGCAACTTTTATTGTTCGGAATACATACAAAGGGAGAGAGAAAGAGTAAGCGTGATAGTTATCCAATGCATTCGCATGCAAAACAATGGGAGTGTAATGTTATATTATGTGCAATCATATGAAATGGCACTTCAATAACAACATTCTCTTTTAGCACAGAGATGTGTTTATGTGGGAAAGCGTCATAAAGCGTCTGCTAAACTGTAATGAACGAGACATTCAAGTGCACATGATTCTTACTAAGAAATGAAGAGGGGAAAAGCAAAAGGGGAGAAGAAGAGGGGGAAAACTCTACCTCACATGTTCCTGAAGTTCGTTTTAACCCTCTGGTGCTCCTTATTTGGGAGTCACACTTGTGGTCTACACAGTCAAAAGTGACTGGACAACTAAAATTTTACTCCTCCCCCCACCCCCAAGTAAAATCAATGTAACATATTTTTGTTCAGTAATATTTTTATATTTTGTATTTTGAGATAATTTCATGGTACTAATTAATATTTATGCAATAATTATGATCAATTTCTTCTCATTGAAAATAATACAAATATAAAAAAAATATATGTATTTTGTATTACTTTTCAATTAATGCAGTATTTCATGTTAAAATAGTCAATGCCTTTAAAATCCAATTTTTTGAAGCCAAATTAGTGCCATCTGGTGGGAGTAAAACAAGAAAAACATCTGCAATTCTATGGTTTAGCCACTAGATTCCTATATAGCTCTATATAAAAGGCTTATAAATTCTCTAATTGTTTTTAGACATAAATACTTATTAAGTTGTGGTTTTAGATATACAGTGCCCTCCAAAAGTATTGGAACAGTAAAGACAAAATTGCTCTGTTGGCTGTGGAGTCAAGACATTTACAAATATGATTAAAAGATGAATATGAGACAAAACTACAGAATGTCACATTTTATTATTGGGTGATTCAACACATAGATGTTTTACCAGCTAAGAAGTTCAGCACTTTTAGAGTTTCATCCCCCGATCTGATAAGTATAAGTATTGGAACAGTTGCCTCACAGGTCTTTCTAAGTGATCAGCTGTGTCCTGTTGCATTGATTCTTCAGATCTTAAAAGCAGGGAATGTCGTATCAGTTATATCCATTACTTCTGTATTCTGAATCTTGCATTCGATGATGACACACACAAACCAGGATGAAGATGAGGGAGCTGACTTTTAGAGAAAAGCAAGCAATTTTGATGCTAAAAGAAACGAGGAAGTCAATTAGAGCACTAGCAAAAAAAAAAAAAAAGGGCATGGAGAAATCAAGAGTTTGGAAACCGCCAGCGACACCAGCAACCAACAACGACTTGATCGGCTGAGAAAACAACAGTAGTTTATGACAGACAAATCATAAAAGCTGTGAAAATAAATCCTAAAAGACGTGTCTGTAAAATCACCAACAACTTCCAGAAAGCTGGGGTGATGCTCTGACAATCTACTGTCCTCAGGAGACTTTGAAACCTCTGACCAGCACCAAAAATAGAAAGGCAAGAGCACAAAGGTGAGCCAGAAGAGTTTTGGAACTGTGTTTACGAACCGATGAGACAAAGATGAACCTTTATCTAAGTGATGGGAAAGCAAAAATGTGGAGAAAAAAAAAAGGGAACTGCAAATGATTCTAACCATACAGCCTAATCTGTAAAGCATGGTGGAGGTGGTGTCATGGCATGGGCATGCATGGCTGTATCTGGAAAAGGCCCTCTCAACTTTACTGATGACTTAATGTATGATGACAGTAGCAGAATGAATTTGGAAGGGTACAAAACCATCTTGCCTGCCAATATTCATGAAAATGCCACCAGATTCATTAGGAAGTGCTTCATATTGCATCAGGACAATGACCCAAAACACCCGGCCAGTTCAGTCAAGGAATTTATAAGGGCAAAGAAATTGAAAGTCTTAGATTGCCCAAGTCAATCTCCAGATTTGAATCCAATTGAACATGAATTTCACCAGCTGAAGAGGAGAGTAAAGGCACAAACTCCCCAAAACAAGCAACAATTGGATATGGCTGCATTAAAGGCTGGGAAAAGTATTTCAAAGGATGAGATCAAGAGTCTGGTGATGTCTATGGGTCATAGACTCACTGCTGTGATTGTGGGCAAGGGATCTGCAACTAAATAATAGCTTTTAATCTTTTATATCTGCCTTATATTCAACTGTCCCAATACTTATGCTCACATCAATGAGTGGGATGAACTCTAAAAGTGCTGTTCTTTTTATTTGGTAAAACATGTATGTGTTGAAACGGCTAATAATAAAATGTGACATTCTGTAGTTTTGCCTCATATTCATCTTTTAATCATATTTGCAAATGTCTTGACTCCACAGCCAACAGAGCAATTTTGTCTTCACTGTTCCAATACTTATGGAGGGCACTGCATATTTAGACATTCTCAACGAAAACTTTTTGTAAAGGTTTAGATTTTTTTTTTTTTTTTTTTTTTTTGGTTTGAAATGTTGATTTGAAGCGTCGGTTTTTCAATTATTATTACTACAGTCAAAATTGAAAAGAGGGAAAGCATTTTGTTACACAAAACATTAAAATTCTATAAAAATGTAACAAAAACAGGAATGTTTTATCAGAGCTTAATCTTTCTGGGTCTGATCTGATTTCAACCTCTTATTTCAGTTTTCTGACTTGTTTTGGCTATATGGTTATAGCCATACCAATTCATTTGAGTGTGTGTGTGTGTGAGTAGATGTGTCTGTTTTGCACTCTTGATGTTTTAGAGTTTAACCCCTTCCTCGCTGTCCACTTTTTTACTGCATTGTAGTTGAATTATTGTTTTTATTTTACATATTTGCTGTGTTACAGTCACACCAGTTCATAGGTGTGTGTGTATAAGTGTGTGTACGCATGTGTGTGTGAGTGGATGTGTTGGTTTTGCACTCTTAATGTTTTAGAGTTTCACCCCGTCATTGCTGTGTACTTTTTTTCTGCATTGTGGCAGATTTGTAGATTGTACACACAAAAATGCTCTGAATTATTGTGTTTTTGTCAATTTCCCATTCATTTCCTATGGTTGGTCATTTTTGACTGAAGACCACAAGTGTGACTATTTTTTTTGTATGACCACTTAGCCTGCTTGAATCATGCCCTCAATTTTTTTTGTGTGTGTTCACATTCCAAGTGCCATAAAAGTCACCAATTTTGTACCATTCTGATGAAGCTGTGATTTTAAAAATTCAAAACAATTTTTTTTGGTCAAAAGTGACCGAAGAGCACCACAGGGTTGGTTGGTTGGTTGGATAAAAAAAAATAGTATGGACAGAATATATAATAATACACAATATGCAGTTCAAGAGTTTGAGGTTAGTAAGATCAGTAAGATTTGTTCTGATGTTTACAAATGGTATTTCTTTGAAAATACATTAAAATGGTAATATTGTGATATTTAAATATATAAATTCATATTCCTTATGAAATATGCTGATTTTTGTGGTCAATATATGTGTCGGTTAAAAGTGGTTTTAAATGTCTTTACTGACACTTTTGATGCATTTAATGTGTTCTTGATAAATAAATAAATAAATAAATATAAATAAATAACCCCAAACTTTTGAATGGGGTTTCATTCATTCATTCATTCATTCATTCATTTAATTTTGCAGTAAAATGTTGTTTTTGTAGACTGAAATTAAATGTCATTTTTGTCAAATAGAAAAACTGTAAAAACAGTACTCAAGACAACCATGTGCTGTCTGGGGATATTAAAGTGATAGTTCACCCAAAAATGAAAATTCTGTCATTAATTACTCACCCTCATGTCATTCCAAACCCATTAAACCACCTTCAGAACACAAAATAAGCTTTCTGACCCTGCATAGAAAGCAACACAACTGAAATGTTCAAGGCCCAGAAAGGTAGTAAAGATATCATTAAAATAGTCCATGTGACATCAGTCGTTCAACCGTAATGTTATGAAGCTACAAGAATACTTTGTGCAAAAAGAAAACAAAATAATTTCTTCTCTTTCTTGTCTGTCTTTGACGCGTGTTCAGGAGAGTACTGCAGATGCAGGTTTGGAATGACATAAGAGTGAGTAATTAATGACCGAATTTTCATTTTTGGGTGAACTATCCCTTTAACATCATACATGCAATGTTATTTATGTTTTTTGTTGTTGTTGTTTTTGTTTTTTTTTTACCATAAAAACGTCATTGTAAGACTAAGATTGCAGTAGACACAGAAACTGTCTTTAAATGTCCTCTAAACTGAAGTATATGCTAATGAATGAGACATTCAAAGTGTCCCTTTTAATCTCTGGCAAAGTAACAACTTAAAGGAAAAGCAAAGGAAACTAAGGATCATTCAGAAACTGTTCTTCCCAGACAATTTTCCCATTGTGAAATGACAACGTATCGCTGCCCTAAGACCTTCTTTATTGAAGACCTCCTTCCACTGATGGTATGAAGCACTTTAAGTAGCCTGCTAAGGCGACCACTTGTTCAGAAAGGGCATTAATGGGTATGTGTTCCTCCACCCCGCCACCTCCAACCCATTACATTCCCATCTGCAAAATGACGACGTTAATGATTAAAACAGGGGGCGCAGAGGAGGGAACATCGCCCCCTGATCCTCTCCACTCCTCCCAAAGCACAAATAACGACACACACCATCCATTTACCTAAACCAGCGAGTGGCTCTGCGGAGAGTCCATTAGCAGCAAATGATGTTTGTAATATATTCCTGCACCACACACAAAATGAGCTTTATTATCTCAATGCAGCATAGCACAAATGAACCTTAGGTGATGCTGATATATCACAGGTGACACCCATGCAAAATTTAACCCCCTTCCATTTAAAAAAGAGGCCATATCCTTGGCCTTTTATTCATTAATGGCTTAATGTATTACAATGTAACACCTAACTTGGTTATTTCGTAATTGCATTATGTGTGTTGAATAAAATCAGGGTTATACCAGACTTTTGCTTCGTTAATTGTGCAAACAAATGGCTTGAACTGTGTCTAATGTTGTGCACTTGTTTAGATCGTTTGACTAAACATTTTAACATGTAATATAAACAACTAATTTTTAAAAGGTTTTAGCTTAGTCAACAAAAAGGCTAAGCTAACTACTAGCTAATTATAGAAATTTGCACTGAACATATTCCTTTCCAAATATTCATTTTCTTTAATACACATTTAACAAATGTATTGCTTATTATTATTGTTATTATAGGGCAATTAACCAGTTAAATCTGGTTTAGGTGTTTGAACCTCTGGATTACCAGTTTGTGGGCCTAAGATCAACTAAGTTATAGCTGGACCTTTCTACTAAAGAAATCTAGGTTGCCTAATGTGGTCTGCTAGTCTTATCTAGCCGATCATTTTAATGATGATTAGAGATTTAGATAAATTCTGGTCAGATAAACCACCTGGCTGACCACTGAAAACTAGCTTGGCTTGGCTAGGAGATTAGCTAAATTTAAACCAGATAAAACCAACATACCATTTTAGGATGGTTAAACAATCAGCTGCTAGGCATAGCTGGTTGAATGTGTTAACTAAGTGTGCATCGCATGTCCTGAAAAGTGCCTGCCCTCTCCATCTAAACGAATGGGATATGAGTCAAATGAAAAAAATCTAATTACACTTCAAATACATTCTTCCCAAAGATGGTTTCCATCATTTTAGGTAGTTCTTATCACACTGAGGTATTTTCCAGTGCTCATTTTTTTTCTAAGAAATCTGCTTTTAGTTCGTTATTTGATGCTATAAAATGGAGATGTGTCGTCCATCTTTTACGGTCTATGATGTTGCCATGTTACAAAACACATTTAGTTGGATTATTTGGTTGGATCAGTTAGACCACCTTCTGCTGCATGACATGTATTTTTCAGTTGCGTCACAGCTAACTTACTAGAATTAGCAGATGTAGTGCTAACATACTTGGTAAAAGCCCGCCCTCCTTTTTGTTTATTTTGGAGTCTTTTACCACTTTAATAAGAAAAGTGACTGACATGAACTGAAATCAAACTCGCATCTCCCACACAAGCTTAGTGGTTAGCACACTAGACGCCAACTCTGAAAAAAGCCTTCTGCTCTGTGTTCATGTCAAGCCCAGTCACTCTTTCACACTTTCAGGCTGGATGTTTGAGATCATGGGAATGGGATTCAGAAGGGAAATATTTTGGAGAAAACTGCTGAAGGAACTGTTGTTTGATGAATATCTCATTCTATGTGGGACTGTGGGTAAAGGCCTGCAAAACCTTGTAAAAAGGATCAGAGAACAGTCTCTTGTAGACACGTTACAAGGCTGTTTCATCTTTGAGGACCTGAGCTGAAATGCTTCCTGCAGCATGTTTCCATCCTTTGATTATCATTGGCATTTTATAGCAACTAACTTGAATGATATCTGAAATAATTTGCTTTTTTAAATATGGCGGAGGACTTATCGACAAATTAACATTATAACAAAAAATACTGGAAAATATATGTCCTATACAGCATCCATAAACTCCACAGAGGTGCAAACTATAATTCACAATATCATAACATTCTGAAATAATCTGTTGCAAAATGCATGCATTTTTAGACTAAGGCTAACTCAATTAAAAGTCAAATTATTAAATAACAACCCTATGAAATACTATTACATGCAATCTAGTTTGGAATTTTGATTTGAACTCCATGCTGCACTTTTTAACAGCTGTTAGTATCATGCTTCAAGGACATTATGTTATAAGAATATTACATACCAGAATTAATAAACAATCTCAAGACGAATGATGTTAGCTAGCATTATCCTGATCTTTTTTTTTTTTTTTTTTAATGTTTGCTGAAATGTTTACTGTTAACATTTCGAGGCATTTTGACCCAACTTATGTTTTGGATTTTTT
>JAFVLL020023911.1:0-33202 GCA_021397915.2 Tor tambroides
ACATTTGCAAAGCAGATTCCTCCATATCGTCCTTGTCGTTGAATTGAAGTGGAGCTTTTTTGAGGAACTGAGGCTTATTCCCCGTTCTCTCATTCTTTCCTTAAACGCACTTCCAGATTTTTCCTCTCACTAAATCACGCTACTCTCTGCTCAACAACTTGTTGGACAAGTCCATGTGAACATGGGCAGATCCATTTAGTTAGATTCATGCTATAGCAGGGATTAACAGGAATTTAACGAACGTAATGAATGTTTTCTTGTTGCTCAACTCACACGCAATAAATTATAACCATTATATATATTTAGCAACATTTTTACTGATAGAAATATATTTGTAAAATATATTAAAAAATTAAAAAAAAAACATTTGTTAATAAATTCATTTATAAATATAGAATATATTACACACAATAACCAAGCAATTGATGCTAAATCATTTTTAATTTTGTATGTTTGGAAGTTTATAATGTAATTCTAGAAGAAAAATAAATTAAATGCTATTTAAAAAAAAAAAAAAAAAATCCACAACTTTCACAAGTGATTCACACTTCAATAAAACCTCTTGTCTGTGTCAGCCAGCTAGATAACCTTGGTGATATTTCAATCAGTAATCACAACAAAAATATTCAATACAACACAAAACAAATGTTTACCAGGCACAAAACACATGTACATGATCAACAAAACATTGGAACGTAGAATGTAAGCACTGGCCCAATTGGCAAGTAACAGCTCCATCAACTGGCCTGAAACTACTGTTGATAAAATACATATTTAAGTGAACTTCAAAATCTAAAGAGACATTTAAAAATCAGTAAAACAAATGCCTTATCCACATTTATGAACAGTTATGGCAAATACATGCTTGGTTGCCTTCTTTATGCTGGATCCTTATTTTCTCCACTCTAAAAACAGCTGTTACTTTTTTTCCCTTTTTGTAAAATTGTGACAAAATCTAAATCAGAAAACAGCACAAAAACACATGTAAACGTTGAACTTTTCTTAACTTGCTCAAAAAAGGTTTGCTTTTTTATTTACTTATTCTATTGTTTCAATATCCAAGTTAAATATCCATGCCATAAGTGAAATGGCCACTGTGAGTGCATTGTGCATTAAACTATTACTATTGTTGCATTAATAAGGCAATCAAGTGTATAGTGTCAGTTTTGGCTGGTCACATTAGTCAAGCTCACATCAGCTGACATTGTCATTATCATCAAGAACATAATGTTACAGATATCATTAATGTTGCTTCGGTGCTGAATGGATGGACGAGGAGTTCTTGCCCAGAATATAACCATACTAATTGTAGTATTAATTATCTTGGATGCAAGTTATCCATGTGCCTTTATGCCTTTTTTAAAATCTAGAACAAGGGTGGTGAAGCTAGAAGTTACTAAACACTAAATTGGCACTTGCAGGAAGTTACCTCAGGCTAGTGAAAATGAAAAAAAGAAAAAAAGAAAGAATCCAAGAAACCTATCCAGCCTGAGGCACTGGAACTTACAGAGTGGGCACAGACAAATGATGGGGCAGCCTGGAGAAAAAAAAAAAAATGACAGGTGTATGTTCCAAGAAACAGATGAAAGGTTGTCTTTTCTTTCTTTAGTTCTGAGATAAAGTGTTATTAACCAAGCCATTTTTACGTCATTGGTTAATTTATAATTAAGTAATAATATTGAAGACTTTCTATTTGAATCCCCATCAGAACCTTGTTCAGAAAAGTAGTTTTAGGAGCCAAAATTGTGCTTTTCTAACTGCTAAATGGCTGCAATTTTGCTGTTACTCTGTGAGGTTTATGCAGACAGCTCTCCTTCCAACTTGTTAAGTCGGATGTAATTTATAGACTGTGGTTCTCTATACATTATGCACACTTGAGCTGGTCTCAGTGGCAGTGTGGAAGGCACGGCGGGAGTCTCATCCGCCCCGAGCGCTGACCTGATCAGACAGAGTGCAAATTGACCCAGTCAGATAATGCCATGAAGAAAAGAGACTCAATTACTCTTTCAGTATTTTGCCGAATTACACATCTGGAGCTCCTGCCAAATCAGTATGCTTCCTGTCTTTGCTACTTGAATGATTTATTTTCTTACACTGAGGGTCAGAAAGCCCTGCTAGTTTGTTTGATTGCATTTGTGTGTCATTTCATTTATCCAAAGTAAAGGGTTGGCTGGTTAGTATATGGTCCTGTTCACCTCTGATGGTAGAAACTCATCAGAATGAGATTTGTGTCTTTAAGTCCTTTAGTCTTTCAGGTTTGACAGCATTTATATGCTAATGTACTTGTAAACAGTGACAAAACTTTTAGCAGATGTAAATATTTAAAAGTTTCTCTTCTAGGAAAATAGAGCAAAAACCTGCACTGCATAGTTTTTTCCACTCAGATTCTGCATTTAACAATATTGTGATTATTTTTTTCTTGTAAAACATACTTCAATCCTTTTTAACAACTTCAGAAAATATATATTTTTTTTACAGTGAGTTCCTAATATAAAATTGAAAACTTGAGGGATATTGTCAAATTCTTATCACAAAGCTTTCTCACATCCAATTATTCCTTTTTACTTATTTCCGCCCTTGTAACCTTGAATAGGGTAACGTCTTTTTCAGTCTGTCAGTGTGAATTTGAAAATCTGTATTTAATATTAGCATAGTTTGTATAGTATATGATTTTCATATTTTTGACTGGCACAACTGCTAATTTGGCATCTTTGACAATGCAGTGAAATGCCAAAACTGCTAAAATGATTGTCAAAACTGTAGCGCTGTGCTTGCAGAGATGTCTTTTTGTCAGAGATATTACAATAATCAGATTCACGTTTTATCCTTTTCCACAACAGTATTTTGTCCATAAAACTGTACATTGACAGACAGCTTGCAAAAAAACCTATCCAAGTGCTTTGGAGAATTAAGCACAGATGGTCTCTCAGAAGGACAACCTCGTTTCAAAGCATACAGCTGCTCCAAATTCAATTATGATGATGAAAAGTTGTCACTCTCAATTCACTGTGGAAAAGAAACAGGCTAATTCCTGTTTACAAAACAACAATGAATGATCCCAAACGTCAGCACGGTTTTGAACGCATATCTTGCAAAGCTATTGAATCAATATTGATCTTATAAGAAATGGTCACTTCTGATTTAGTTGAAGCTAGGTTTAACTCAGTTCAAGGTGAAAGAATCAAGCAGAAGTCTTTGCATAGTATTATTGTAATTGCATATTTTCAGCTCTCAAGAAGTTGCTTATTATATTTCCTCCAAGTGAAGTTAAAGCAATAGTGACATCAAGTGGCTGGTACGAATGCACAATTTTTATTCAAACAAGCTGATATAAATGGCATAACATTTACATTAGCTTGTATATTTAACTGGAAGTCAGAAATTTTCATGTTACTTTGAGCATTTTAGACGATGGTTTTGCTTGTTTCCCATGCAAATACTTGTAACAGGTTTAGATAACAAAGAGGGTGTAGGCAGGAATATTATCAGAAGCCAAATAGGCATTAGGTGGGTTGTTATTTGCAGTGGGTGGGTTGTTATTTGCCCTTTAAAGTCGTCGTTATCTATATTATTCTAATGGAATCCCGAACACCTCCACTTCACACAAGCTCAATGTCCTGTTTTCCCCAGGAAGAGCCACAGTCACATAACCGCCTTGAAGTGCACCGCCACACCTGAACGTCCCTGTCCCTCCTGCAGGGATGAAGGACACTTTAACACATCTGAATAAGAGTGAGAGTTAAGGAAGAGAGAGTAGAAATTCAATTATGCCTTTGGAATCATATATATTGTGTATGTATATTATGCAACAGTTTCTGTCTTCAAATTTGATTGGCTGAGTGGCACAGGCCATACAGTTCAGCGACTCTTCCAAAGATAACCTAATTTGCTAAAATCAAATTTCTTATTTAAGCTACATATAAATGAAATTGTGTGCAATACACTGACTGTCTAGTTCACGTGATCATAACTGGTAAAATTACTTCCTTGAAATTACCATCACATATTTCCATTCTCAAATGATGTTTTATTAACAAAGTTCGGGAGGAGCACGTCAGATACTTAGCCTAATTAGACACCAGCGGTACGCAATCAAGTTCATCAATACACGGATATAAATACAGCTGCCATACCTCCATTTGTTTGACGGTTAATCAGCATCCTCCACCACGGGTAGTAGTAGTAGTAGTAGTAGTAGTAGTAGTAGTAGTAGTACTAGTAGTAGTAGTAGTAGTAGTACTACTACTAGTAGTACTAGTAGTACTACTACTACTTTGGGTTCGGGCAATTCCCGAGCTTGGAGCCCTTCCCCAGGACAGCACGCCAATAACGTATTACCATACTCGCCAAATAGGCATTACGTTCATCGTGCTAATATATGTAAGTGTGAACTCGTGAAATGGCTGTCTCTTAAATTGCTCACTGGTTTGGAACGACCCCTCATGTGGCGTCCCCTCTCACAGTGCCCTTCAAAGGCGAAAAACCCAGTTTGCCCTTGGAGTCATTAAATTGTTGAACTGAATATTAATTGGCAAATGAAACAGCATTAAGGCTGTTCACACCAAGGGCAAGAAGCATAACAATAACTATAGTATCATCCATAACAATGGACAGTAACGTTCTGTAGTTTTGTTGTCTGCTATATGAAATGCCCGAGCCTTTAAAAGTCAGGTGGATTCTGATTGGCTGTTAATGATTTTATTATTCATCAATGGGGGGGGGAGAATGTTCTAAAAGCATTTAATGTTTTTGTGCCAATGTGCTGTTATTGCTATAGTTGTGGTGTGGACTTCACTATTCCTTTAAGTTTAGAACGATTCTTTAAACTTCATATTTTTATCATTATAGCTATCGACCTTGGAGCCATTTAATAGACTAAAACAAGCAATATTGTGTCTAAATTGACAGTACCTCAATATTAAGTTTTACTAGGCTATACTAAACTAAGGCAATATCACATACTATTTGTCTGAACACACAGCACACTTCCTCATGTAATATTAAAATAATATATTATGCTCTGCAAAGTCTTTACATGTGCATTCAAACAATAGCACTCCTTACACTGGGTTTGCACGGCCCTCAGACTCTAGTGAATCTCCGATGTGAATCACCGCTCAGTTCAGTCGTTCAGGGGTGCGTTTCCCAAAAGCAACTATGGTCGCAAGTTACGTCGTTACCAATAGAGTTCAATGGGATTTACCACCATAGTTAGCTAATGATGCTTTTGGGAAACGCACCCCAGAGCAGCAGTCGCCGCGGTTGGTAAGAGCCACTGATGCAATTTTATACGCCTTCATCAGATCCACTCTCCACCAGGGATTACTTTCAGTGTCCGTTTGAGAGCAAGAGCCTTTCAATAGGTCATACTGCCGATTCCCATCAATGGCATTTTGTGCAAGACTCAGGCACGCTGTAGAACCTCGATTCACGCTGGACTGGGTGGCTCGTCCACTCGGTGCCACGTTGATCCGCTTGGACTGTATCATTGCTACCATGTCTGAGATATAATGAAGTATGTAAAGTTATAGACAGTGCTGTAAAACTCACTCACACAAACATCACATTTGTGACCGTTTTACCTTCAGAGGCTGCGTACACCTCTACTTCACATAATGTCAGAGTGCGGTCCACTCCTGGTAGGAGCACATTTACATGCTGTCCCTCTACGGGGCTGAACTTGAACTTCTGTGTTTTCCCAGGCAGCATGGAATACACTTTTGCAACCCCGAAGAAGTATACAAATGACTCACATTCTGGAATTATTTTTTAGTATAATTACTGTTGCAATAGCAACAGCTTTACAAAGTCTCTTACAGCTGATTCTGGTTGCCGTCATCGACAAGGCTGTTCCCAATACGAATCTCAGCTCCACTGATCCTATCAGCACAACAGTCGCCCCGGTTGGTGATGGAAACCACGACAATTTTGTATGGCTGTTGCAGGGTTACTCTCCACCAGGGGTTTCTTTTTGCAGTTATGTGAGTGCAGGAATCATTTGCTAAATTTGTTGCTTGGTTTCCATCAACAGCTTTGAAAGCTGTGTTTTTGCTCAACAAGTCGACGGATTGGTGGGTCACACCATTCAAAGCAACATTTCCTGTAAATGTTAGCACAACAGAGAATATTAATGGAAAATAAATGGATTACATTATGAAAAACTACAAGAAACTTTATATATAGATTCAGTTGCAGGAAAAGTATGTGAACACTTGCGTTTAGCACAGATTTCTATATAATTTGTTCAAAAAATAAAATGCAGGGTACAAGATCAATACAGATTTCCTGATTTGATTCTGATTCATTTGGAAAGATTTTGCTTATGTCGTCATCTTTCCTTGCACATCCAATAATTTTCTCTCTGTAAAATACACATGGCAGTGTTTCACACAGGACAGTGTTTTTGAGTTTGTAACTATTCATTAAAATAGTCTGCTTCATAACAGTCCTCAGTATGTTTGTGCATCACTTTACACTGTACAACCAAATTATATGTAATATCTAATTAATATGACTTTCCTCACATTGTCATGATTTCAAGGCACATGAAGTTCCTGTACTTGAAGACTGGGATACTCTTACCTTCAAATACCCCTCTGAAGCACTATTAGCAATAGTGTGGATTTAGTGTGTTAAGGGCACTGAGCTTTGGAATCGCTCAGACCTGGGACATCCTGCACTTCCTGTTGCATGCACATGCTCTCAAGTGGTCAAGACCCCAAGTACAGATATTTAGACAGGCCCACTGGCTCCCTTTTATGTTTTTAGATCTGGTTTAAAAGACCCAGTTCAAAAGAGTTTTGTTTTTGAATCGGAATACACTGGTCACATTTTATGTTTGTTCTTAGAATGACATTTCCTGCTAATTTTTCATGGTACGCAGCATTTTTTAAAAACTTTATTAAATGAAGATTTTGCCATGGTGCAATAGATTCAACAGCAGCAACACAGAGTCTCAGAAAAACTGTCTTTAAGAATACCATTTGTTTGCCAAAAATAATCTCTATCTGTATCTCTGTTGTAATTTTTGCCCAACTGAATAACTGACTTAGGCGACATTCCTTTTCTATATGCAGTTATAGGCTTTATTCTCTGCTATTCTGAACCAAGTGATTTACAGTAGATTTTTATTACAAGAACAGACACCCTGGAGCAACCTGAGGTTGTGACACAAATTATAGTAACTCATGCATTATGCTTTGAGGGATTTGAACATACAACCTTTAAAATACTAGTCCAGATATTTAATCACTGAGGCAACTTGTGTGTTAAATAAACCTCAACACTGCAAGCCTTAGTCACACCAGATATAATTTGGCTTTGTTTTCCTATTGACTCTATACAGTCTTCATACATTATATACAGTATATGCATATTTGGATTGCTTGGACTGTTCTCTGTAGATCCAACCTTCCCGCACACAATGATTGGTTGATTATGTACAACACCTGCATGTTATTGGTCAAACTACTTTTCAGTTACTACCTTTATGAAACGACAGGAAAATAAAGGCTTGATATTTTATATATTATATATATTTTATAAATCCCAGCCAAGACATGCCCAGGAAAGAGATGATGTATGGTCACCCTAATTAAACAGATGAATGCCAAAACTAAACGCACTTAAACATTGTTTACCTGTGATCCGAAAGGCCATACAAGGTCCCAAAGAGATGAGTACCATCCCAGCCACAGTGATCATATGAAGCTGGAGCTCTGCCATTCCTATAAAACAAAGATGGAAAAACTCAATACTTGCAGATTCTTCTTGTTATTCTGCCTGCAATACAAACTTCAAGATGTCCAACTAAACCACCAGTAACAGATTTTCTATGTAATTTCCGAACAAGTGTGCAGCACCCACTGAGATTTGTGTCCTCTCTACTCTTGTTTAGTTGTTGCAGATCTGATCTGTTTCCCTGTGAGATGTAGCTGAGATCAAGAGGTTTTGTGGTACCACAACACCAAGGGTGTGTCTACTAGATACAGATCACAAGTCACCATTATTATGCAAATCATTATTAATGTGTTTTTTTTAGGATATTTATATTAGAATGCCACAGTCCAGAGTTTTGGTGCAACAAATCGCGTCAAATGAAATGAACTGGATAAGAATTGGGAGGTTTAGAGTTTATGCACAAAACAATTTCTGAGCTGAAACAACTGAATTAGGATGCATTTCATCAAGATAAAAAAAGCTGCATATGTCCGGTTAACTGATGATATCTTGCATTTTTTTAAATTCACAGATGCCATATCATGTTTCCTCTTTTGTTCATTCTCTTTTTCTCACACACATAAACACACACACTGATGTGTAAGAACAGTGATGAACAGTACCCCATTGTGATCACATTTTAAATCATTTCATTTGTGCAACTATAAAGATCATATGAGGGCATGTTTCTATGTTTCGCTTTCATTTACACAAACAAGATTGTGTGAAATATGTATAGGGAAAAATCTATTTAGCCAAAATAATATGAACTCATTTTGATTGTTTTTACAAACTGAGGCGTGACTGTATTTAATTACAACTTGTATTTAATCTGGAATATTACTGCAATTTTACAAACAAGTCAATACATGAAAGCATAAGACTGCATAATCACCAGCAGAGGACGCTTTAACGTGCTGACCGTTATTCCATTGGTCTTATACTTCCTAAAAATCAGTTCATGTGTATCTAGTTTGGACACATCTGAGCGTCTGAGAATCAGACAATCACTAAAGTGTGAAGTGAAAACCAGTTCACAAAAAAACGATCACAAAAAACTGCATATGAACTGTTTGATGTCCACAGATGGTGAGAACTATAAGCAACATTATAGTTTCCACCACCTTATTTAGGTAAGAGACACCAGTATTCCAGCTTCTCTCTCTCGCTCTCTCTCACACACACACACACACCCCTTTAAACTTCAAAACGCCATTGTTCCAGCTCCTAGACCTATCAAAGTGAAAAAGTACTGCATAGACAAAACTTAACTCTTTCTCTTATCTCTAAATGGTAACTTGTCTACACACTTTTAAAGAGTGTCTTGCACCATAGAAATTAACTTGACATTGAAATACATAACTGCCTCTGTAGTTAGATAATACGGAACCATTATCAGATTCATTAAATGAGCAAATAATGTGCTCATTCAAATCTTTGGTGTTTATGTTTTGGGCTTTTTTTTTTTTTTTTTGGTTTTTGACCATCTGTGATTGTGGCTTATCCAGGGCTGGTGCCAGCAGTGCAGAGCTCAAAATAGTTTTACTCAAAACACACAACAAAATAAAAGATTAAGAAAGTGATTTGCTAGCAATGCAAATGCAAAGCAAAGTCTATTGCTTTTGCATCAGTGGAGTCAAAGTGTTTTAAAGCACACTTGAGAAAACCATCCGAGGCAAAGAGTTGAACCCAATGGTTGCGTGTGTCTGGACAGATTCTTGGAAAGTAAGTGATCGAGAATCTTGCACAGCATCTTGTAGAAACACCAACCTGTTACTGATGCGATGTCCTCTTTAACTTTCAGGTTTTTTCTTCAAATGAATGTTCCTGGTTAAATATAGCTGACATTAACTGTAAACTTACAAAACAGACTAACCAATGACAGTTAAAAGCAGCTGATGCTCAACAATATGACCCACTTCCTCTCACCTTGATTATACCCAGCTTGAGGGAAGTGGGGTTACCCTGGAAACAATGATTTCCCTTAACTAAATGTGTACCAAATTTATCAAAATCCCTGTGCATCAACAACAGAATAACAACATTGTCTTAAGTCTAAATAAACGAATTAAAGGGGGGGTTAATTTCAGTTTTAATGCTGTACAAACTTTTTTTCTATAAAAAGAACATATGGATGAAGTGTTCTTGAATCTTCAAATTGAAGATTAAGAATCTAGATATATAATAGCAATCTTGCCATTATATGTTCCTTTTACTGGGATATGCTGTCTCAGAGAGCAGGGCTTCGATGAACTATAAATGAATGTAAATGGTTATTACTAAAAATTGACTTTGCCTTAAACCTAGACAACTAGCCCGGGTCCACCTTCTCCCCGAACTCACCTCATTTCCATGCTGCTGGCTAAAGTTAGCCCGGTCCTGAGGATAGGGTAATAATGAAGCAGTAGAGTTTGGGAGTACCGGATTCACACGCAGACACCACATATTTGACAGACCAGACAGTAGAAGCCCACGGGGTTCCCCTCATCACACGAGCTGCACTGTGGGTTGGAATAGTTTTCTCCATTTTTTGCAGCCACAAATGCATCCAGCAATCCACTGAGAAGCAGATCTGTGGAGGAAAAAGTGCCCACTCCAGCCACAGACATGAGTAGTGGCTGTTCGCATGTGGGGCACCGGAGGTTGAGCGGCCCTCAAATAATGGCGGCAGCAGATCTATTGTTGACATGGGAGGATGAGGGGATGGTGATGATGGAGAATAGCAGGGGCTGCCGCGAAGTCTGGAGGTCCGAGTCTGAGAATGTGCCACCTAAAACTTCTAAGGAGCCATTACTGCCTCATTTTCAACACAGAATTTGCTACATAAAGTTATGTTTTTGGAAACACATAACAAAAAAAAAAAAAATCAATGGTATCATTTTAATTTTAAGGCAGCGGCTATTTGCACTCAGTGTAAATAGCGATAGATGCTATTTACACTCAGTGTAAATAGCAATTAAATGCTATTTACACTGTGCAAATAGCATATTTTTTAGCGATAGATGCTATTTACACTAAGTGCAAATAGCAATAGATGCTATTTACACTAATTGCAAATATCATTTTTTAGCGATAGATAGGCTACTATTTACACAAAGTGTAAATAGCGATGGATGCTATTTACACTAAGTGCAAATAGCAATGCGTTCTATTTACACCAAGTGAAAATAGCAGTATTTTTTAAAGATATGCTATTTACACTAAGTGCAAATAGCTATAGATTCTATTTACACTGTGTTAAAATAGCAAGATTTTCTGCTATTTATACTACTTATTGCAAATAGTGGCAATTATCTGCACCTCAGTATTGTCGTACATTATAAAACAGTACGCAATAATAACGTATTGAGTGTAAATTATAATTTTAATTCAAATTATTAAATGCATTCCACCTTATTGGGACAATAAAGCCCTCCCTACACCTACCCTAACCCTACTTGATACACTTATTTTCAACTTTTTGATTATCTCCTTCATTTTTATTTAAAAAATGCCTTTTTGATGCAATATGAGAGAAAAAAAAGTTCAGCAAAAGGCGGGCTCGAACTCTGGTCGCTCGCGTCAAACAACAAGTGTTTTATCACCTGCACCACTGTAACTACTACTAAATTAGCTCTTTTATTAGTGTTGACTAACTCAATCACACGTTAGTGGGCGGAGTTAGTGTAAATAGCCTTTGCCAACAAGACGGGCTATTTGCACAGTGTAAATAGACACTCCGTAATTTTAAACTCTCAGGTGTTTACACTTTTTCTTCGCACAAGAAAAAAAAAAAGTTTGTGTTAATTGTTATTTATGGCCAATAAAAAAATATATATAAACATATCCGAAAACAATGGGATTGGTGGTAAATCCATATACTCCATCAAAATAAAAATTCTATTTCCATGTGAACTATCTGGAGTAGTTACTTTTGAGGTAAAATTTCTTATCCAAGAATGAGAGCAAGGCAAAAAGGATGTTTTTTTTTGTATTGGTTATCCATTTTTGAATCTACATAAAATTCAATGAGAGGAATTAATTTTCATACAGACAAATCGTGTAAATCTTAAAATATTGTTAAACATATTCTTAAATCTTAAAATTCAACTATAGTAGACAATGTAACACTGCTTAATCGTAACCTTTTGCTTATTAAACTACTAAAATTTCTGTTTTAAGACAATTCACATATACAGGTGCTGGTCATATAATTAGAATATCAAAAAGTTGATTTATTTCACTAATTCCATTCAAAAAGTGAAACTTGTATAATGTATACATTCATTCCACACAGACTGATATATTTCAAGTGTTTATTTCTTTTAATTTTGATGATTATAACTGACAACTAATGAAAACCCCAAATTCAGTATCTCAGAAAATTAGAATATTACTTAAGACCAATACAAAGAAAGGATTTTTAGAAATCTTGGCCAACTGAAAAGTATGAACATGAAAAGTATGAGCATGTACAGCACTCAATACTTAGTTGGGGCTCCTTTGCCTGAATTACTGCAGCAATGCGGCGTGGCATGGAGTCGATCAGTCTGTGGCACTGCTCAGGTGTTATGAGAGCCCAGGTTGCTCTGATAGTGGCCTTCAGCTCTTCTGCATTGTTGGGTCTGGCATATCGCATCTTCCTCTTCACAATACCCCATAGATTTTCTATGGGGTTAAGGTCAGGCGAGTTTGCTGGCCAATTAAGAACAGGGATACCATGGTCCTTAAACCAGGTACTGGTAGCTTTGGCACTGTGTGCAGGTGCCAAGTCCTGTTGGAAAATGAAATCTGCATCTCCATAAAGTTGGTGAGCAGCAGGAAGCATGAAGTGCTCTAAAACTTCCTGGTATACAGCTGTGTTGACCTTGGACATCAGAAAACACAGTGGACCAACACCAGCAGATGACATGGCACCCCAAACCATCACTGACTGTGGAAACTTTACACTGGACCTCAAGTAACGTGGATTCTGTGCCTCTCCTCTCTTCCTCCAGACTCTGGGACCCTGATTTCCAAAGGAAATGCAAAATTTACTTTCATCAGAGAACATAACTTTGGACCACTCAGCAGCAGTCCAGTCCTTTTTGTCTTTAGCCCAGGCGAGACGCTTCTGAAGCTGTCTGTTGTTCAAGAGTGGCTTGACACAAGGAATGCGACGGCTGAAACCCATGTCTTGCATACGTCTGTGCGTAGTGGTTCTTGAAGCACTGACTCCAGCTGCAGTCCACTCTTTGTGAATCTCCCCCACATTTTTGAATGGGTTTTGTTTCACAATCCTCTCCAGGGTGCGGTTATCCCTATTGCTTGTACACTTTTTTCTACCACATCTTTTCCTTCCCTTCGCCTCTCTATTAATGTGCTTGGACACAAAGCTCTGTGAACAGCCAGCCTCTTTTGCAATGGCCTTTTGTGTCTTGCCCTCCTTGTGCAAGGTGTCAATGGTCGTCTTTTGGACAACTGTCAAGTCAGCAGTCTTCCCCATGATTGTGTAGCCTACAGAACTAGACTGAGAGACCATTTAAAGGCCTTTGCAGGTGTTTTGAGTTAATTAACTGATTAGAGTGTGGCACCAGGTGTCTTCAATATTGAACCTTTTCACAATATTCTCATTTTCTGAGATACTGAATTTGGGGTTTTCATTAGTTGTCAGTTATAATCATCAAAATTAAAAGAAATAAACACTTGAAATATATCAGTCTGTGTGGAATGAATGTATACATTATACAAGTTTCACTTTTTGAATGGAATTAGTGAAATCAACTTTTTGATGATATTCTAATTATATGACCAGCACCTGTAGTCTTTCAAAATGTGAGTTATTTTCCAGTTCAAATGAGTGAATTCCAAATTGGATTTACATTCCATTTTCAAAGCAATTTCAAAAAACATTTTTCTTATTTATTGGCTGTCCATATTTAAGAGCCATTTTTACCAAATCAGTGTCAACAGTGAAAAGAAAACTTCTCCTTGTCCACACAGACTTCCATCGGCCATGACTAAAATATAGGGGTCTGACAAAGTGTCATATATACAGCAACCTATTCTCATTTTTTAAAGACAGACATGCATAGAAATGGCATTTGAAAAACAAAAACATGGTTTTGTTTCCCTGTGGACAAAATACAATAAAAAGCTGACTTCAGATTGGTATTGATTTGAAATTTATTTGTAATTATTTTCAGTTAAACTGAACAAACTGAAATGTGCACACTGCAGAACTACACAAAATTGTATCCAATGATGGAATGTCTTTCATATGAATGTACATAAGTGCCTTTCAGAGCTACCAGGTGTACCATATGGTTTTGCAGTTTAATCACCAAATGAATTGGACAATTTCTTATAGGTAAGGCACATGGTAACAGTGAAAGTACCTCTGTTGTCAAATCTTTATCAAAGACTTTAGTAGAAAAAAATGGAGTTTCAAAAATTCAAAACTATTTTAATTTTTTTTTTTTTTTTTAATATTTATATATTTGGGGCAACAGTTATTTTTTTGGTTGTTGTTAACTTTTTTTCTATCCACATGAACGACTTAAGTTTGCAGACTCCAATGATAATCTCTAGAAGTTGAAATTGTTAAGAACATGAAACTAAGTATTACAAAACCTTTCTTTTTACAACTCAAAACTTAGCAGTCTTGTCCTTCAATAATGTTTTAAAGAAATATATAAAACAAACACCACAAAAAATTGTGCAACCAGTTGAGAAGTCTCAGTTTCAACAGTCTGTAACATTTAAATTAACCTTTGATTAGACTGAGACATTTGTTACTTTTGGGACTGTTCACAAGCATGTGTGTGTGTATGCTAGCTTGCCCAAATCTCTCGTGCCCACCGCTCGTTCTGCAAAAACCATTTGTGGGCAGATGCACGGTCCAGGTGAAAGAGTTGTTCTTGGCTTTTATTGACAGCTGTGTAGCGGATGCTCAATTTGGGGTTTGGTATGAGAGCCGCAGAGAGAAGCCGACAACCGGCCGCCAAGTACACGCTCTCCGTTACATCCTCAATATCGGCATGCCTAAACCAAACAACTCACATACTCACAAATCATGACTAATTATTAAAGTGCTTGCAAGCTCATTTGTCTATTATACACACTTACCGTCTGAGTGTAATGAGAAGTGGTTGGGAAGCTCCAGCAGGGGCCAGTAGTTTAGTATTAATAAAGGTGATGTACATCTCGAATGCCAACGTCATCTCAATTTCACTGAGATTACATGGCAGAAACATTGAGTCTCTTTCACACACCACTGCAGAGTAAAACCCTGCTGACTGAGCACCTGGAACACACACAAACAGTATACAGGATATTCTGTGTGTTGGTGTCATGCTGGGCAATACTGAACACTGCATCAAAAACATCTCACATTTTACAAATAAAATCAGGTAAAAAAATAAAATAAAAATAACTTACTGACAGTTGGACGGAACATGTGACTGTAAACAGTTCACTAAAAATGACTGGTATGATCAGTTCAGGTGACGCAACAGCTACCGTTAATTTTGAGATGTTGTGAAGTTATCTTACGTTTAAAAAGGGCCCTGGCACGGCTCCAGTTGTTCTGTTTGCCCAGTTTATGGATGAGATTCTGTAGCTGGAGGGTTTCAGGCACCATACCATGTAATAGCATGAACTCAAGGATATCTGCAGCGACTGGTAATGTCTGCTTTACCAAGCACAGACGCAGATGAGCATTGAATGTTTCAGCATATTCGTTTATCTGCACACCATCTGAAAATGTGAATTCAAGTTGAATTCTTATGCAATATACATTCAATCAATTAGTCAGCATATTAAGAAATTAATTCAATTTAAAGGGATAGTTCACCCAAAAAATGAACATTCTGTCATCATTTAAGCTTCGTTCAGACTGTCAGCCCAAATCCGATTTTGTGTATATCCGGATGGAATCTGATTTGAATAACTGACTGTCCACACAGCATATCGCAACTGTTCAAATCCGATTTGTGTCTCTCTTTCGGTTTTACTGAATGTGCATTGGTTTCTGTGGTAATGCCGTTCAGTTGTTATGCCTACGCTAAAAACAACAGTAACAGCAATACAGTTTGCAATACAAATGTTGTCTTACCATCGCGGTTGCGCTGTAGTATTATATTTCGTCTTGTGAGGCAGCGGCAGAAACGCAGGAAGCTTGAATGTGCAGCTTTATTCTGTGCTGCCGACCTCCGCTACTTTGCTTTTTCCCCCTTTTTTTTTTTTTGTTATCTCCGCTACTTTCAAAACACAAAGAGGTGCGTATACTAGCAGTATATGTATTATTCCGCTTCACTTCGCAACGACACAAGCTTGTTTCTGCAGAGATGTTCGGCATGTTTTCTGCAAAAACGTCTGACATATTTACGTTTTACGTGGCGTGAGGACGTGAAAAAGCTACACTAAATCCGATCTGACCGTCCAGACTAAATCGGATTTCCAGAAATGCGATTTGAATAGGATTCCAAACCACATATGAATGTAGCTCGAAACGGATTTGCACAAATCGGATTTCATGTAGTTCGTTGCCGTTCAGACTATTTAAATATGATCGGATTTCAATCGGATTTGCACAAAAATCGGATTTGGGCTGACAGTCTGAACGAGGATTTACTCACCCTCAAGTAGTTCCAAACCTGTATAAATGTCTTGTTCTGCTGAACACAAAGGAAGATATTCTGAAGAATGTGGGAAACAGAGCAGTTCTGGGGCACCACTGACTTCCATGGTATTTTTATTTTTTTCCTACTATGGAAGTCAATGGTGCCCCAAAACAGCCTAGTTACAAACATTCTTCAAAATATCTTCCTTTGTGTTCGGCAGAACAAAGAAATTCATACAGAACTACTTGAGGATGAGTAAATGACAGAATTTTTATTTGTGGGTAAACTATCCCATTAAGTCAAAGTGACTGACAGTCCTAATTGTAATAGACTAAACTACAATGAATAATGTTTCTGAGGTAAAAACATACATGCATAAAACATCCTTGCTGGATAAAAGTTAATTTCTCTGAAAAAAATAACTAAAAATCTCTTACTTTTAAATGGTAGTGCACTCAAAAAAAAAAAGATTCTCCAACACTGTTCAGTTTATTTAAAAAAATCATTTTCATTTAACACGATTGTGTTAGGTTTCCCATTTATACAATTGCATTGTGTTAAACTGACTTGAAACAGTTGCGTTTTGGCTCAACTCAACATTTTAATTTTGAAAGAACTTAAATGATTTTACTTGTGTAACTAGGAAGTGGATTTCCCCTTCCCATCATGCTTTGCACAGGGCTGGATAAGGAGAGTAAATCTTGAAATAAAAATGTTATTTTAGGCATTTTTTATTTAGATGATAAAATTGGGAGACTTGATAATGTTTAATGCTCTTATGTTTGTATTTAAAAGTGTTTCTTGTATGTTAGTGCTTTGGGGGGTTACCATTGTGGTAAAGTGTAGAGCATGTGCTTGGGTTGAGGACCTGCTAACATGAAGCAAAGTTGTTTTAATAATAAAAAAAAACAACTATGGGCATGCCATGGATGTAACAATACCATTTTATGCTATGCCTAACAAGTTGGCTAATGTCTAAAGTTAAGTAAATCCAAATAATCTTTTTTTTTTTTTTTAGTGTAGAAGGCTGTCTGCCTGATAATTTATTTTCCAGTTAAATGTTTTAGTTCGAGTTCAACAAGCATAAAAAAAAAAAAAATCACTTCATCAATGTATCAATTACATTTAAACTATATTTGATCAAATTGAGTTGGCCCAACTCAATTACATTTCATCGCATGAATTTGTTTTTTATGAGTTGGGGCTACATATATTTATTGGATGGAAATCCTGCCCTCAATTAAATTGAGTTCATCCAATGAATTATTTTTTTGAGTATGTATATATTTTTGTTTGTGGAAAAGTCTGTGGTGTTTTGTAAGAAATTAATACTTTTTTCAGCAAACATGCATTAAATTGACCAAAAGTGACATTAAAAACATTTGTAAATATATATATTTCAAATAAATACTGTTAGAAATAGGATAGAAAAAAAGTTTATACATTTTAAAACTAGGGGTGTGAATCGGCACTGGTTTCACGATTCAATTTGATTACGATTATCATGTCAACGATTGGATTTGATTCGATATCACGATGCATCACAATGCATCATGATTGTATAAAATTTATTTTGTTCATTTTTATTAAATTATATAAGCAGGCTACTTTTTAAAATAATTGTTAATTAATTTATTAATTACTGTTAAGAATTAAAAGTAAATATTACAATTACATAAATATACAATTACAAGTGATAAACAAAAAGCACTTTCAGTATCTGGGAGTGCTTTAAGTATCGAAAGTTTACAGACAATCATAATTATGTTTTTTTCTTTTTTCCTCTATTGCCATTTGATTTTACTGGGGAAATCATAGCCACTGGCAGCTTTAATAGACTGCATTCACAATAATGCACAGATCTATTTCCACATATCAGATGTTTTGTCCTGTTCTGAAAACATAACTGACTGTTTACATCAATTTCGTATCATAAAAGTAGATGCAAGTGCATTTAACCGCAGCCGCGAGCTTCAGGACAAACAAACACAAAGCGCACGCGAAAGCCTGTCAGTACGTGACTTTCGTGCATCTATTACGTACTGCATTCCAAACAGCAGAAATGAAAGCATATCTAAAGAAAAAGACTAAAATAACAGCGAGTGGACGCACTAGCAATGTGCACGTGTCTCACAGCGCATATTCTGTGCAATGAAGCCCGCCACATTTGTCTCTAGCACACACACGTGCCATAGGCGGGAAAAAGTCAAGCTCAGTTTTTAAAATTGAGAGTGCATTTTTAATACTCGTGACAAGCGCGTATGCGAATGACGTCATAGGCTATAATCGATTATGGTATATTACTGCATCGATGCAACGATTAATTTCGACAACCCTATTTAAAATATTTTACTGTAATTAAATGCAACCTTGGCTAGCATAAGAAAATTCTTAAAAAAAAAAACACTTACTGATCTCAAACTTTTGAATGGTAGTATATTGCAACAAGAGATGATGATTACCAATAACTCACTTATCGGTTGTCTGATTCCAGGTAAGTTGGTAAGAATCTCATAGGCGTCTCTGTGTGACGTCTTCCCGGCTAAGAGCGTCAGGACAAGTTTTCGATTTTCGATGTCAGCCTGCTCACAAGGCCACATGCTGGAGCTCACAAACCAGCCATCAGCTGATGGAACACAAACACATACACAAATGATCCCTTATTTACTGATTCTAAACAGCACACACAAAATCTCCCCTTTACCTCTCAGCATTTTCAAAGCTCCCTCAATACTCCCGCTATGGAGGAAGAACTCCGTTGCCATAGTGACCAGCTGACAGCGAGACACCCTGTTCTCATTTCCCATAAGCCCTTTCAGAGTGATGAACTCAATGTGCAGTCTGAACATCACACTGACCAGCTTCACTCCCTGAGCACATGCAAGACATACAGTACACACAGAAGTCAATCAAAGGTTCACTGCTGTACAGAACGCTTCCACAAACAGGACACACTCCCACCTTATTCCAATCTCGTGTCCTGTGGTACCTGAAGATCAGGGAGACTCCAATTCTCCCCAGGATGGTTTTTATCATGTCATTGGACAAGACTTGCTGACATACTGACAGAAAGAGACATGACAATCCCCTTAAAACATGAGGGTTCCCGAACCTTTCAAACAATTCATTTTAAGAATCCCGTCAGGATTTAATTCAGATAACTGAATTTATTCAGAGACAGGACAGGACTTAACAAAAGTTTATTCAGAAACTGAATACTCAATTTCCAATTGATGAATGATTTAAAAACATAGCAAAACTAGGACATTTCATGTAACAGAAACTGACTATATTTAAACGACTTAAGATTTTATTTATTTTAATAATTATCATCAATTTTTTAAATAAATTTAATAGTTTTATTCAGTAGGACTGTACTAAATAGTTCAAAAGTGACAGTATTAGACATTTAAAAACGTAAAAAAAAAAAATCTTTCTTTTAAATAACTGCTGTTCTTTTGAGCTTTCTATTCATCAACAAATCCTGAAAAAATATTTCAGTTTCCACACACAAAAAATTAGGCTTATGTAAAACTTTTCAACATTGATCACGTGATACTGAATAAATCACATTAGTCAACATCTGAAGTGGATCGAATAAGTTAATCAAAGTTGTCCTAAGACAAGAACCATTTTTGGTTTTATGTTTTAAGACAACTTGATGAGATGAAAGGTTTTGATCCACTTCAAATGTTGAGTATAGTGTATATTTTAAATGCAGTTATTTTAAATTGCAATAACATTTCAAAATTGTTGTTAATGTTTTTTTGTTTAAATAAATGCAGAGATCTTTCAAAAAGGTTTTTAAAAATCTTTCTAACTCCAAACTTTTGAGTGCTAGTGTACATATGAATTACTTCACAATGTGTACCTGATTCAGCAAACAGCTCATACGGTAGGGTGAGTTTGCCTTTGGGCTCCTTCAGCAGTGCCATGGTAACGCAGCAGCAAAACCTGAGAAGCTCCATTTGACTGTGTGACCCCACACAAACATTGCAGAATACTAGAGCCAGTCCAGCCCAGTCTTCCTGATGCTTCAGCATCTGGCCACACACACACAAACGTAAAACCTCTGCACAAATGAATTATACTGAAAATAATTTGTGTGTTAAAGGTGGGGTATATAATTTTTCAAAAACGCTTTAGAAAACTGAATTGGGGCCAAGTACCAAAACAAACTTGTAGCCAATCAGCAGTAAGGGGCGTGTCTACTCATGATGTGGAGGAGAAAGCGTTCAGTGAACAGCCGAGCCGAGCGACAGAAAGATAGAGATGGCGGATAAAAAACAAAAGAGGAAAACGTCTGCAGAACAATAAGGCAAGAAGTAGGACCCATGTAAATATTGGATCAGCTTTCCAGCACTAGAGAGAACTCAAGGAGCGGAAGGCCTGCGATCGGACGCCAAGGTTGCTTTGGTTCTTCTCGATAGGTGAGTAACACTGTGTCTACACCGAACGCGCCGCAACAGCTAAAATCTGCCTACACTGGACGTGATAAAGCGACCGCTGAAAACCATTTGAAATTTGTGTCAGCACGTCATAAATAGAACGCGGCAGCAGTTTTCTGTCGGAGATTTGTCACGCTGCTCGCATCCTGTGTAGACACGGTGTAACAATGGTTTTGCTTTGTTTCACAGAACTAATCGTTGCCTGGGTTGCGTACGTATGTGTGGGGCAGAGCTATCAAAATAGGGGCGAGACCCTTTTGGGGTAGGGGCGTGTTTGTTTTGGTGATTTCAAATATCAACATTGGCTACCAGAAATCGCTTACCCCACCTTTAATGGCACTATATAGAAATGAAAATGGAGCAAAAAGTGTATATATGTCTACAGAAGTATTATTGAAAATGAAGTAGTGATCTTACCTCAACTCTAACAACAGCCTGGGCCAGATCTGACAGCTTGGAGGAATGAGGATTAGTTACCAGAGCCCTACAAATATAACAACATATTTGTGTGACATCATATGATGATTTCACTGTAATGTAATATGATAAAACAACAAAGTCCAATAATGCAAATAATCTGCTGTGTGGAGGGTGCATACCTGCATTTAACAGCAAGGAAAATGTCCATCTGCTGTCTAGGAATCTGCATAATTTGGAGATGACTCTGCATGACCTCACACTGATCCACACTGAATACACATCCTGCCTCAACAATCTAAACATACAAACATACATTAAATGGACATTAAAGCTAATCCTAATTAAGATGCAATAGGGCACCATCTGTTAACTCCATATATATAATAATATGATCTGATTCTTTGAATGTGAGCATTACCTTTGAGGTGAGGTGAATGAGCTCAGGTACAGAGTTAATCAGCCCTCTTTCCATCACAAGTTTAAAAACGGCTAATATAATCTCAGGTGGAGGCTGACATAAGGAAAAAAAAAAAAAAAAGTATTATATATCTATCTAAAATTAGATTCCAAAAAAGCAAATGATTCCAAGCAACCACACTTACCAGCCTCTTGTGTTTGAGAAGCAAGTTAATGACGGCCTCAAATTCTCCCAGCAAACAAAAATTAAGGAGAGATGACAGCAGAGAGTTGACAATCTCCTGGCTGAAACTCACGCTGGGAGGACAACTGCTGTAATATCCCATAAACACCTCCACTTCACATAGGAAAACAGACAGAAAAGCCACTCAGTCAGCCTGGGATTATTCATCAGCATAATTGCTTTAATAAAGTCCCACTACCTGCTCGTAGAATAAGAGCGTGTTTCCCAGTATGACAGAACTTCTTCACTGTATCCATGCAGAACTGAAACATAAAAAAACAAGCCTCAAGACAATCATAGCCTACAAACACAGGACTCAATCTGAATTTAACTCGTATCAAAAAACACTGAACCAGAATGAAATTATAACACACACCTTTTCATCTCCATCTCTTGGTACGTGCAGGAACCGACAGACACTTCGCATGCAGGAGTTATATTCACTAAAGTAGAACCAACAATACTGAAGACACAGAGAGAAGTTTGGTTGGAAATGTGCTAATATGTAGATAATGCATTCAAAAACAGTAATGGAAGAATGAACAGAATCGCTCTCTCATCTATCCATGTCACAGATGGAGTATACCCACATTACTGTTTAAAGTTCTCAAAGTGGAAGTCTCTTTTGGAGTTACTTCATACCCTTGGACATAAAACAGAATGCGACAGTTTTGCTTAGATTAATTTGACCACATATATAGAGATACACTCAATTCTTAAGTGAAATTATGAACATTTCAGGTAGATTAATCTCAGGTTTTCTGTATTTAAAGTGCCACAGAACCCATTGATGTTTGTTTTTGACCTACCGTTACTGCATGTGTCCATCATAAGTCTTGTGTTTATTACTGTAATTCCATTTGTTTGTCTCATCTCTTGGTTGTTATTGCAGTCTGAGGCATTCTGCAAGAAGAAGATATCCAAAATCAACCCTTAGCTCATCACAATGACAAAATGACTTTTAAAAGTCCAGTTTAATTTCTGTGCCAATAGCAGCAACAAACAGATTTCCCATAAAATCTTACTGGTTCTTTTGCCTGAGGAGAAACCACATAATTACTCTAACGACACACCCTTTGGGAACATAATGGCCAAATAAAAAGCACATTAAATTATCACAATGCTGCTCAATTGTCAGCAATGTTGTTGCAAATACAAAATGTTTCAGACACGCATACAAACTGACCTCTGACTTTGAAGTACTCATTTCCTGGACAGGCTGAGATCTGTAATTGTCTGTCTCCTTAACTGTAGGTGAGAAAAAGAAGTTGTCACTTTTTAAAAAATAAGATAGGAAAAGTCCAAATATTTGATGGACAACAAAATTATCCATAAAGACAATGGGACCTTTGCACACACTAATTTAACTCCTAAATCAGCATTAGGACAGGAAGAAAAATCAAATTATCATGGTTTAAAATATTTCAGTCAGACCTGTCAGAGAACCGCCATCTTTCATACTATCAGTCTTGACGTCTGCAGCAGTTGGGCAAGATTCGCTGGAGCTTTAAAAAACAATGACATGAAGGCAAATTTAAGAAACAGAACAAATGCTAAAGCTATATGTATCATTAAAAAAAAGAAAAAAATTCAAGAAAACAGCAATCTTTCAGTCATAAGACCTTCTTTGGGCATTTAAAAAGATCTATCATTATGTACAATTATTATATATGAATTGACTTACCCATCTACATTTAGGTCCCAGACAATCTTGCAATGGTTCCCCATTTCAAGTTTCTCTGTCTTTGGCAGTGTCTTTCCATTCTCCTCTGCTTGTGTGTCCTGTTTACTCACAGTTTCAGTGACAACAGCCCCAAACAACTCTGGATCATCTTGTATCACATCCAGTACAAGGACATCTTCTTCATATGCTCGAGAAACATCCAAGAAGCTGTCAGCAACCACTGGAAATTGTTGAGGGGTGGAGCCTTGTTCTTCATCATTCATCGGACTTGTCCCATCACCATCAGACTGTGAGCTCACAGCAGCATCATGTCCCACAGAGTCATCTGACGACAGACAAGTGACATGTTCGTTTTCATCTTCAGAAGAGGAGTCTGTGATTGCACAGCTGTCAAATTCTTGCTTTTGCTTCTCTTCTCCTGAACAGTCAGAACTGCTGCCTGCTGTATGCAGTGTGGCAGAATTTGGAGCATCACTATCAGCATCCTGGTCCATTGCGGAAGTTGTCGTCACTAAAGGAGGATGCTGTGCTTTTAGCATTTCTATTTTAAGACATATTTCCGAAAGCGACCCAGGGTTATAGAGAGTTTGTCCGTCACTATTTTCATTCCACTCTTGATCCTCAACTGACTGAGCTCTTGAGGTTTGGCTAACAGGACGGGTACTGATCTCGAGATCCGAAACATCTTTGGACAATTTTTGATCTTCTTCCCTTATGAAATCAGCCTGAATTTCAGACCCACTTGAGAGCACTTTCTGATCGGACTTCTTGAGCAGGCAATGATTTTTTAAAAGACCGCACTCCTCTAATGATGTTGCATAGCCAAGACCATTAAATTTGCAGATGTTAACTTGTTCAGTCACTACAGGTACAGAGGACTCAAGAACATCCTCCAAAGCCTTCTTTAGACTTTGGTTTGACTCAGGCTCTGCAGGTTTGGAAACATGAGTCAATATGACTTTTGGACTGTGCACTAGAGCCCTTGGAGTCTTCTCAAGTGTACAAGTGGGCAGCATTTCACCTGATGCAGAAGGCTGCTGCTCCAGTATGTCTCTACTTTCTAAACGGCAACTGTTGTGGTCTGCAAGTCTCGAAATAAAACTATCCTGTGTCATTGTACAACTTGGATTAAGACTTTGTGCTCGACCTTTCTGAGTCCTTTCCAACACTGCTAATGTGGTCTCACCTGGCACAAAAGAACAAAGTGGTTGCCCCTCCAGTACCTCTCTTGTTTCATCACTGCTTTTGCTTTGCTTTGTGGGTTTGGACAGTTCGTTTTGAATGTCTTTATCTGATAAGCATTCAGGTGCTCCACTGAGAGAAGTTTGAACAATGGCAGGAAATGAAGTGGTCACAATCCAGCGGGGTCCAGTGTGCAGCGGTGACCTGAGTTCGTTAGGAGGGCCCATTCTTGAGAAGGGCCAGGTCTTGTATGTGCGAGCGCATGATGATTGAGGGAGAAATATGTAGGCTTGCACTCGCTGGCAGGAGAAACTCTCAGGTGAGTTCACTTCACTGTCAGAATCCTCATTACTACTGTCCTCCTCTTTCTCTTCATCCAGTGAATGACCACTGTTCTCCCCATCATCATCACCATCACCTCTGAAACCAAAACCATTGACTGCAACCCGTCTGAGTATTAGAGGTGGTACACGATGCGCTGGGCTGGTAGGACTTTCAGAGATGTTTGTCACTGGACAGGCCTTGTCTTTCTCACAGAAATGCAAAACAGGACCATTGTCATCACACCCTGGGAGTACCGAGTCAGTTCCTTCGACGTCGGTCTGTCTCATACTCTCGCAGTCTGGATTCCTTGCAAGACAAGCATCCCATTCCTTGGCAGATCCATCAGGAGTCTCAGTTGTTTCTGAAACGTACGTGCTGCCCGTAGCTCCAGATGGTGGATCACCTGATGAAAAAGAAGCACAGCTAAGGGTTGGTGTGGAAACTTCCCAGGACTGGTTGGCAATCTTACTTCTACACTCCTTGATGCCGTGGAGATGAGGATGCACAAGAAAATCAAATTCTTTCCTTAAGCACTGCACTCTTTTGCACCTCCTCTTTTGTCTTAGTACTGCTGGTAAGACACATGAGAAATCACGAGAGGCTAGGTCAAACACTCTGGCTACATCGCACAGATTCACCATGGGGTATTTCTCGAAGCGGAAATTCATCACGGTCGGGGACTCTGTGATATGACCAGCATCTTTCTGGCACACAGTCTGGCTGGGGTGGTCAGCTCTAGACCTGTGACTGAGTAAAGGGGCCAGATTCTTACTAGGGGGAGGAGTGTATTTTACATCACCACACAAAGCACAGCACGAATTTTTCACCAATCGTTTGCGGTCTTTCCTTGTGTCTGACCTAAGTTGTCGTCTCAGCTCAAGTTTTGAACTGATATCTGCAATCAGAGACAAAGAAGGTGAGAAGAGTGAGAGCAAAAATGCAATACTAATATAAAGAGCCTCACTATAACTATCTCCCAAAACCCTGATATTTCCATTAAATCCCATTAAACAGTGTGACCTTATCTTAAAGGGATTATTCACCCCAAAATTTAAATTCTTCCATTTACTCATCCTCATGTGTCTGGATATATGCCTTTTTGTTCAGATGAACACAAATGAAGATTTTTAGAGGGAAAATCCATCTCTCTGAGGCAATATAATACAAGTGGATAGTGACCCAAAAGTTGACGCTTCAAAAACAACACCAACCTTGTTCACAATGTTGCTTATATGATGTCAGTGAATGAATTGAATTGTCTTTTGAACTGAAACGATTGTCATATGAAAAATGCTTGAATACACTTAATGTTTAACTAACTATGAACCATCACTTCTGTCCCATTGATTCATTCATTGGGGTCAGATGGATTACCATTACAATCACATTGTGTGGTTTTTCCAAGCATCAACTTTTGGGTTTCAATCAACTTGCATTATATAGCCTAGACTCACAGACATGGATTATTTTTCTAAAAATGTTCATCTGAAGAAAGTAACATCAGGGATGGCATAAGGGTAAGGTTAAAGATAAGAGAACTTTCATTTATTTGGGTGGAGTATCACTTTAGGAAAGTATATCAATACATTTTTGCAAATGCCCTTATGATAAACTCTTGCTTATCTCTTCTACCTCTTGAAGGGCCTGTAGTTACCCCAACTGACTTTTTGCTGCCTGTGAAACAAGAGGTCTGGAAATAAATACCAAGTAAACATGTTTTTCCACTAAATTACCCCCAGTATTTGTATGTATAGGAACGTATTGACCCTTACTTGGTGTTTGTCCAGAAATAGCGCGCCTGGCTTTACTTGCATGGGCTCGCCGAGCGTCCGTCTTGATGGTAGTTTTCACCCGTCCATCAGGGCCACCAAAATGATCAATAAACAGTTTCCTCGGTCTTCCCCTTCTGGCACGAGGCTTTTCTTGCCCGCCAGTGTTTTGATCGTACTGTGGATCTAGTTGGGCAGGTGGAGTTTGTTCCCCTGATTCCCCACAGATGGTGGATTTAATAGAAATATTATCTGACTCAACCGACACGTTACTGTTTATATACGACAAAGCGTGGCACTGCACTTCTGTCGGCCCCTGTATCACACGCTTCCCGCCATTTCGACGTTTTAAGCATAAAGCTAAACGCAAACGGTAGAAAAACTCTTTTCTATGTTCAGACAACCGTTTCGGCATCTTTTTGGACGGTGGCTGACTCCTAGTACAGGTACTTTGAGCTTTAGTTCCTCCCCCTTGACAGTTACTAAAGCCACTGACTGTGGATGGGAAAGTACCTTGATTATAATCCCCTCCGCAGCCGTCATGTTCCGCATGAGCGTCGTGTTTGGAGCTCGCTTGCCCGTCAAATTGGGACGGTGGTTCGCGGTCGGCTGTGGCGCAGATTTCCTTGGCGTTTCTTTCTGGGGAAACGACATCTGCTGCCTCCGGAGCTGGAGAACTGGCTTGGTCTTGTATCTGTATGCCACGATCGGCAAGTGGATTTAAATCAGACACAGTTTTAGGTCTAGTCCATCTGCGTTTGTTCGGCTCTAATTTGTTACTGAGCTTAAACGAATCCCTCTTCAATTTGATCCTCGAAACGCCGCTGCACGGAAGCATTACTGAAGCCAACCGCGATTAACGTTAACAAAAACGTGCATTTGTGTGTTAACTAAACTTGCATCCCTCATAAATGAGCTCAGTTCTCCACAATGCACTAGAAAATAAACATATTACAGTTTATACTGATCACAAATAGTTGATTTAAGAAAAACTGTTAATTAAAATATTAACAGCGCCGCATTGAATCCAACGTGACGTAACGTTACATCAACCGAGATAAAGCTGGTAGAACGTAACACGACAAACTGTATAACACATGTAAGAAACCTATTATTATTATTTTTTTTTAAAGACAGTATTAATGAATCATGAGCTCCTCAATACCTGTCCGTGCCACCGAGCGATTTTTACTAAAACATTAAAAAAAAAAAAAACTCCCACTTCCAATTTCGACGTAAGACATGCGCAATTGATTTTAGAGTGTTCGATGAATACTGCCGCCGCGTGGTTAGTGTTTGGGCAAACCATAAAAACAAATAAACCTTTTTAAATTTCCGAAACATGCACGTGGCTAAATTAACATATTTGTAATCAGTGCTATGTAAGAAATATTCTCAATTAATGGTCAAGTTTGGACATTCACATACAAATAGACTGTGATGCTACAACAAACATAGGCAACAACACACACCAATCAGTGTGGCACAAAACAGCTCAAACCTCCTTAAAAGTAGAATTACTACATTTAAAAGTACAGTTTTAATTCTATGTGTGAATTTAGCAATAAGCATTCCTAACAATACACAAAGCTTACTTTTCAGCAAAGAAAATATTCGATTTTGTTATTATTTCACTACTGTACTATTTTTACTATTACTAGGCTATTTCTCATGTGTTGTAACATCAGAGGTCTAGACAGACAATTTATCTGATTTTCATAATACATTCTTCTATAGAAACACCCAAGTTCACGAAAGAACATACTGGAAACTGCATATTTAAAAGATATGCAACACACATTGTTGATCTTCACACGCTTTAACAAAAGTATTCGGTATGTAGTATGCTATTTGCCTTTTTGATTACTGTGTCTCTCTGCATTTCTCTATCCCTATGTTTTTTAACAGAGTTGTGATCATTGAGTTGTGGTTGTGGCACTAAACATGTTTTAGAATAACATGCAATGAGGTTGCATGTTTCTTTTTTATTGTTTCTGTTTTAGCTGCAGTTAACTGGCCTAATATACAAATAGTGCAAGCAAAGCTAAAAGACTATAAAACTAAATTTTGTGAATTTCATTAGATGAGAATAGAACAGCCTATATAATTTAGAATAATTTAGAGTGTTACAAATGTTTAGGGGGAAAAATTAGGGGGGAAAATCAAATGTTACACAATTCTCCTCTTACTTTGCAGTGTCTAAATGAAAACAGTCTTGGTTACAATTTTATCTCAGGTGTTGTAACAGCAGTGGTCCAAGCAAACAATTGATCTGATTATTGCAACACACGTGTTGCACCACGTTTAAAGTAAAGTTAGGAAAGTGAAGAAGTTTTTACTTTACTTTCACTTTCTTGGGGATCTGCCATTGGTTCAATACATGTAAAAAAAGTTTCATGAGAACTGGTTAAATAGTATAATCAGTGTGTGGCATTGATTAAAATGCACAAGATTCTATTAGTTTCTTTTATTTGAGCTGGCTCAAGATGTAGAATCTAAACATTGAATTGGGGGTGAGTGTTTATAAGAATGTACCTGATATTTTAAATATCTTAGAGAAGAATTATGAAGGAAAGGAATGAGGTAAAAAAAAAAAACATTATAACTTTCTACAAATGTGCTTAACTAAATAAATGCGTAATGCATCTGCTGTATGAAATAAACGAAAAAAGTTAACATGTATTTTATTTAGGAACAATTCCAGTACTTCTAAATAATTCACTAAAAAATAAAAGCTCCACCCAGTTTACTGTGTGACCGCTGGGTGGCAGTAATAAGCACACCGCAGAGTCTCACAGTCACACGTAAATATAGTTTTTACATTAAACGTGGCATGTTTGTGTTGAAAGAAAATAGTTGTTGAGGTATTGACAGGAGGCTCGTTGGTCTAGGGGTATGATTCTCGCTTAGGGTGCGAGAGGTCCCGGGTTCAAATCCCGGACGAGCCCTTTCATTTTCAGATGCTTTAAATGCTCATCGCTGTCACAACAATGGCACAGAATAATTTGTCTCAAATGTAATCGTAGACGAAAATATTGCCAAAATATCAATGGCAAACTGAAAACATGGTATATTTATTATCCTGCTTTAATTGGTAATCAGGTTTATTCTGTATCCTCAATATTACTTTGCAGTATTAGCAAAGGATTTTATTATTTTGTGCTGCTTTGTTTAATTAATTGGTTTGTCTCCTAAACATTTTCATCCTGTTTGATAACAGAAATTAATTCTATGCTATAAAAGTTTTAAAAGAGAGCAGTAGAGCAAAATTTGTGTTAAGACATCTTGTATTATTTGCAGATAATTTTGTATTTAACACATGCGCTGTAACAATTGTTACTAGTGAAAATATACTTCCATTGATTGATTCATTTAAAGTATTTAAAATTATTGGTTGATATACTGTGTGTTTTTATATGAGTAGACAAAATGCCCCTGAAAATAAACTACTGTGCAAATATTGCCTGTTAATAAACACATATAATGTAATGTCAAACCTGACTGAATCCTGAAGGCATTGTTTATATAATTGTATTTTAACAGTATATTTGAAAAGTATAAAAGTTGATTCTGTTGATTCACACAAAATAATATATAAAAATATAACAAGAAAGAAATACCTTTTCTTTGTGAGTCATGACTCATGAGAAACAGATTAATTTCACTTGTTTTTACTTTCTCCAAACTTTGAATATTATAAAATAAAATAAAATAAATGAAATTTCAACACATTGAAAACTGAATAAAGCCAAAAAATATGGTAACACTTTTTTTTTTCTTGTTTTTACTGTGTCCTTGTTACATGTTACCTGTACTTATGGTAGTAATAACAGTAAATAATGAATAATTGCATGCAACTAACTCTAAATCAAATCCTAATACTAATTCTAACACTATAAGTACATGTTGGTAATATTAATATTAACAGTTATAGGCTACTGTTTAAGTTAGGCTGTTTTGTATTTTGTTTTGTATTCGCACTTGTGCTCCTAAATACATTTTCCAGTTCGCACACATCTATTTTTAGTCGCAAATGCGAGTGAAATGCTCGCACTGTCGAGCCCTGCTTATACTGTTGTTTTTTGTATTAAGGTGTGTTTAATGTATTGTTTGGTTAGTAATTGGTGTGAAAGTGAATTGATGTGAGACAGTAGATGCTGTGAGATGCAAGACAATTTTTGGAAGAAATTCCAACAATAAAGTGTAACTGAATACGTGGTTTCCTTTGTGCTCGTCTCTAAGTGTTTGTACATGTGGAGGTTGTGTTGCGAAGTCAGATAAATGATTTCAAATGACTCACTTCTGTTCTAAACAAGTTGGCAAATAACGACCACTTCTATTTCATCAGTTGAGGTCAAAATTACTTAATTTTGCAACTGAACATGTCTCAGTTTAAGAAAATAACTGTAACATTTATTTTCTTTATCTGTAAAAGTGGTATTGCTTCACCAAAACACAGTGACATGCACAAATATTGCTAAATGTGGTACTTAAATATGGTTATTCTCAGAGGCCGTTCTATCTGGCCTAATACTGGAGTAGATCAAAACACAAGTTAGCAGTACTTTAGAGCAATACTTTCTACCTATTCATGTTGATATATAAGATACATGCCAATAAATTAGGGCTGTCGATTTAACACATTAATTTGGGGCAATCGAAATAGCGCGTTAAAAATAATAACGCATTTCACGCACCAGGGTTCAGTTATTGATGGATGCAACTGACTGATATCATATATGATATAGTTTAGCGAGAGTGCTGTTTTTTCTGAATGTAAAAACGTGATGTGATGTTGATTTTATACTGCATTTTATCTTTGACGCTTTCATAAAGTTAGCTACATGTTAGGTTTTTATACTTTGGATTCAATACTTAAAAAAACTGACTACAAATATAACAAGAAATCGTAATATTTAATTATAATTTAGAACTTTATATTTCTACATGCTGAAAATGAGTTCAAATGATTTTGTTTTAAAAGGGGAGTGACATTAAAAAGGCATGTAGCCTACACTCAGAAACAAATCTACAAAGCTGTCACTGCAGGCGTTACCCTTTCAGAATGTACTAATATGTACACTTTAGGTACTAAAATGTACTTTTAAAGTACTAATATGTAACTTTAAGGTACTAATAATATGTAACATTTAGGGCTGAATAGCGGTGTGAGTGCTGGACCTGAGCGTGTAATGTTGCCACTATTTCCAGCGTTTTTGAATGCTGTCAACCTCACAAATCGGCTGTGAGTACATTTCATACAAATCACTATATCTCGTCTTCATTATAAACTTCCAAATGGGCCATTTTGACTCATTAACATGAAAAACAACATACAACACTTCAGCCATTCTTTATTATTCATGTGGAAAGGAATGATAAGTAAAGATGAGATATTTTTAGGGTATTTTTCTGCAACAAGTAGCCTAAATACACAAACGTATAATGGGTAGCACTTATTCACAACAAAATCACCAGTTCCTTAAAACCATGGGCCAGTTGCCTAAACATAGCCGTTAAGAACTATTTTGACCAATTAGCAGTTAGCTGAGAGCTAATTAGTCTTACATTTTTATGATTCTAATTGGGCCAATCTACCGTTTTGTAATTGACTTTAAAAAGTTATAACCAGTCTTTAAGAAAAACAAATTAGCCTAAATGACAACTTTTTTTAGACTAGTCTAGGCAGATTATGAAACCTGCCCATGTAATAGATACATGTCAAATTTTTTCACTTACAGCACATTTTCTTCAAGGACGGTCCACCTGGACCAATTTGGGGTTAAGAATCAAGGCATTTAAAAAAAACAAACATTTAAAGCCTTTACTTTAACTTGCATGTTAAGGATCAAAGTAGAAGTAGAAGATTGAAATAAGTGCAATATTAGTATAGCTTAGAAGTACTTGTTTTTTGTTTGTTTGTTTTTTTGCTTCTGGAATCAGTGGACTGAGGTGTAACTTCATCTTGTTGCACTTAATCTGTCAATGAAATCAGAACATCAAGGCATCATTAATAGCGACACATACAGTACACGTGCACAAACAAACCACCTTCTCTCTCTTTTTATCTCTCACCTGCAAACACCTCAACTTCACACAGAGTGAGGTATTTCCCTTGCCCAGGTAGAAAAATGTTGACATATCTCCCCTTAACAGGCTTAAAATCAAATGTTTTTGTGCCTCCAGATGGGATGAGGCCAACAGTTGTAACCCTGTTAATACACACAGAGAAAGAGTAATAGAAAGTCACATAGCAATCAAAAAGACGTGTAGCACACGTGCAAATTTGTATTCACAGGATTTTTTCAAAGTAATTTGATCTCATTTATTCTTATATTATTAATTTTCTGAATATTTGTGTAAGTATTAGGGAGTGAGACAACGCTTACAGCTCATTGTTGTTGCCATTATTTTCCAGGCTGTTGCCGATGCGG